>CANDYM010000405.1:0-74144 GCA_947397865.1 Polietes domitor
GAAATACGCACAACGAAGCGAGTGTAGGTAGAATTTTGAAATTTGGTTTACACGTCTGTCTGACTGCGTAGACGCGAACAAATTAAGAGATCTTATAAAATAAATGGCTATTTCGGAACAATTTCTTACCAACCAAACGGCTGTAGCTAGAATAGGTGTACACGTATCACTGACTACATAGACGCGAAAAATAAATAGATCTTTTGATATTCGTAGTTTTACTTTCAAAATATGATTACATTGGTACCAAGCGAAACATCAAAATTTATTTAAAAATATCTTAAGTTAATTGCAACGCAATTACCCATTTGGTAACTTTTCTAATTTTATCTTTATCTAATATTGCCCAAAGTGTCATCTATATATTTGCAAGTTTTTTTCCTAAGTTTTATAATATGTTTTGTCATTTATTTTGGTTTAAGACCAACAAAGGTTGTGTTGAAGTCTTCAGCAGAACCTAAAATTAGCACAAAGGCAAAGTGAGACCTTTATTGTTGCAGCTAAAACATGACTGCGCAGTTTCGATGGGCGCTACCCAGGGCCGGTCGCAAGGGGGGTTTTGGGGGTTCAAACCCTCCAGAGAGAAAATATACTTTTTTAAAACCTTCTAGACTTTCTGAAGCAATAAAAAATAGAATTTTTAAGTTCTTTTTAAAATAACTCGTCTGAAATGGTAATTTTGCAGTAAAAACACGAAAATTACATAAAAAACGTGGACACTTTCTTGAATTTCGGACAAAGGTTATGAAAAATGCAAAAGAACTAAACGAATTGTGCCAATTTCAAGATTGTGTAATGCTAATTTCGCTACTGGACACCAAATTGTTCGGAAAAGTTTCATTTTATTTAACATATACCACTTCTTGACATTTGATCAGAGCAATATCATATGAACTTTTAATAGTGTACTACAATAAATGTTTGGAGGTTTAATAAAAAAATTTTTTAGTAATTTCAAAAAAGTGTAGATAAGAATCGCCATGATAACATAATGAAATCTAAAAACATTCCTAATAAAAGCAAATAATTTGCTTGATGCCAACTCGTAGCTTAACTATGAGTGCCAAACTTTGGACATATTTGTAGTATATCTAATTGGAATGAAATCATTGAAAAGCTATTTACCTCTAAATTAATAATTGTGTAAAAATCTATTGGCGTGATGAAATCCTTCATTTTTGCGAAAAAGTATTGGAGTAACCTAAGAATTTTTTATGTAGACATTTTTATTTATACAGAAGAAAGTACAATACTTTAATTTTTAAATAAAATACAATTTGCATATTTAAATTTCTTTCAATTCGAACGAATGATATACCCCTCTCTAAGTATAGAAATCGATTGGGACATTTGTATAAGGGCTATATCGGTTGTAATTGCTTATATTTAAACTTTCTCTGTTCAGGATTCTGAAACTTTTCTGACACAAATATTCCGAATGAAGTCAGCAATCATATGCCATAAAAATATTTTGGTATTCTCGATATGATAAATAGTTACGCGGGTTTTTCTAAAGAAACTTTTCACAATTTTTGTCTTTACAGCCACTATTTATCCTATTTTAGCCTGATAACTTGGGAAGCAAAATGCTATTAACCGCGTAATGATGGAATTTGATAATGCGATATGCCATAAATCTAGAAAAATGCTTTAAACAAATGCGTTGTAGCGAATTACAACCTTCGGTTATATGCTGCTCCATTTTTGAACTATATTATTTATATTATTTTTATGTTCATAGCCACTTTTGCAGTCACAAATTAAGGTGTAAGTAGATAGGCAAATCAGGAAATTTTAAAAAAATGGCTTTAGAAAAAATTTTCTTCTACAAATTTATATGACAGATGACATCCAAATCTGAGAATAGTTTGGCATCAAAAACTCATTTTCGAGAAAATGGTTCATAGCCACTTATGAATGAATTATGAATATTATGTAAACATATTTCTCTTTGTTCATTTACAACAATGACATGTTTACCGCAAACAAACTAATTTTTCCCACAAAAGAAACTAAAAAACGATGTTCACATGTCTAAATTTTCGTTTCTCTGCGTGCAGGTCTCTATTTTAAAATCTACTTTAAAGTTGCGAAATAATAAGAAATGAGTTTTAACTAACCGAATTTGTTTGTCATGTTTTTCGTCTTGCATTTCATAGAGTACAAAAAAGCTGTATTTGTATATTTTTATTTAATCGGAATATAAGTATAAAGATTTTGTGTAAACGTCCTGTTACTCATGTAACTCCTGTATAAATTAAAAACTCATTAGACATCATATTAAAGCCCATACTTTGTCAAGAAGCATATCCAATTTTCTGCATTTACCATAGAAAAATGCGGGGCCTGCAGAAGGGTCAAGCGCCGAAGAATGCGATCGTTTTTGTGTAATATTTCTTCAAAATATATATGTATGTATGTAATTTCATGCACCTATTTGAAGAAAAAGAAGTTCTACACTTGGAGAACAAGTCGGTTAATAAAAAAGCGATTATCTGCTGCCTATCAGCAGACACTTTTCTGCTATTGCAACAGTTTTTTGGCATAACAGCTGTTATTCTGCAATCTTACATCACCATTCACACTGCTAATGAGATTGCAGTCTGCTAAAATTGACTGCTGGTAATTAAAATATAAAAATATATAAGCGTTCCTTTTATATTAGCTTGTGACAATATGCGTATCATTAAAAAGACAATCGCAATATCTTTCCGTGGTAATAAATTGCTTTATAATAACTTCTATTCAAAAAACTTTTGTTAACAAGTATATTTAAGTGAGCATACTTTTACAGAAAATCTGAAAATCAGTAGACTTTCTGCTGTCTTTTACTGACAAATTCCTTTGAGTGTACTGATAGATGCATTATTGAAATGCAATTTTGCCGATGAATGTATCAAAATATTTCTCGAAGATCCTGGTAATAAAATATGAATGGTTGCCAAAAGGTCAAGTAATCACACATAACCAATTCACCTGCTTTATTTTTTGTAAAACTAGATGAAAACCCCCCAGGGGAAATCCTGCGCACGGCCATGGCGCTACCCAATCTCGTCAGAACTTTCGCAACGAATATATGTCTTTGATTTAAATCAGGGTTCATATTAGTATCAGTGCTCACATATGAAAAATGAGAAGCGCTGATAAAGAAAATATTCCACCGAACTATAATAATTAAAAAAAATTAAAAAAATATCCTTCTTAAGTCTGCTTTGGGGCTGTCAGTGTGGTTAGATTCCCTCTACCTTTAAGCCTGGGAGTTTATATAAGCCGGTTTAATCCGTTTAATCAATTAGAAATTTACTTGGATAGTGTTTGAAGGAAAACTTTCTTCAGTTTAAATAAAATATATTTTAAGTTAAATGTATTGTTTGTTTATTGTCCCCTAAATTATAGCAATTGATTAAAAGCACGCCCTAATTCCAAAGAAATTTTCCTAAATTTAATTTCTCATTGTGGGTTTTCATTTTATCTGATGACCGCCTTGGGCCCGGAATCATGACAAATGCATTCCATTAAATTCATGTTGGGGTTTCATTTTAACATTCACCAGACTATTATGTCGTTGCACATTTGATTGCTCTGGTTTGATTGGTTAGGCGAGCCGAAGCGTTATTCATCCAAATTGTATTGGAGCTCTTAGAGTTAGCAAGTAAACATTCTTGGATTCAATACATCTGCTGAGCAAGTACATTTAGAATGGTGAACGTGGTCAACGTGTTACATAGACAAACCTGATATACCTTATTACTTGTAGGGTGCCAGTATAAATATGAAATCAACAAATCACAACTTAAACTCTAGAGAAATACAAGGCAAAAACAACAAAGCAGACGATGAAAGAAGTGATTAGCGTTTATTCTATAATACACTTTAACATCAAATTTGTTTAGTGTTGCCAACCAGAAGAATATAAGCAGAATGCAATATTTACATTATGCTTCAACACCACCAACCAATGAAGTAAGCAGCACATCCTCGAACACGTTCCCCCTAGCACACCACACTACCATATGAGAAGAAAATGTGGATGTGGAACATGGACGGAAAGTAACCTAAGGGAATATGCGTCTCAAACAGAACTTAGTTGTTGCCTGTTGTAGCAACAGACAGAAGAGTTGGGTTTTTTGTTTTAGAAAATAAAAAATGAATATAAGACTGTGCACTGAGCACTAAACAATGTCATGTTTGAACAACGAAAATATGATAAAGGACGACTTGACACTGTGTACAGTGCAAGAAACAAACCCAGTTGTCGGATTCAGCGAGGGTGGGTTGGAGAGTACTGGAGGTCTAGCACGTTATTATTAGTACTTTGCAGAATAGATTATTTGGAAAAGATAAAGTGTTATTAATTACACTACACCATGTTCTGTTGAAATTGAGAAAATAAAAATTGGAAAATATTAATTGAAAATCAGAAACGAAAATTGAAATTAAGAAAATTAAAATTGAAATTCAGCAATGAGAATTGAAAAAAAATGATATTCAGGAATTTAAATTGAAATTAATTTGTATTTTCTCATTTTCCATAATTTATTTCTCAGTATAAAATTGTACACTCTAAATTTCAATTTACATTTTTGAATTTCAATTTGTATCTTCCCAATTTGAATTTATGTTTCTGAATTTCAATTTGTTTTATCTCAACTTCAATTTGCGCTTCCCAATATGATGTCGTATTCTCTTAATTAAACCCTCCACCTCCATTTATAATACCTTGAAATATCGATATGAGACCCTATAAAGTATATTTATTCCTGGAGAAAGGAGGTAGTATAGTCGTAGATCGGTTGGGATTGCAACTGAGCGAAATCGGTCCAAAGTGGAACAAGTAAGGAAAGGCTAAAGTCGGGCGGGGCCGACTATATGATACACTCCACTTTCTATCCGAATACAATTCAATTCGGTAAAAAGTGAAAACGGGAAGAATTTTTGTATGTTTCCTAATCATAGGCTAATATGACCTGGTCCAATTTGCCAATTCAAAAAGAATATTTGTATCGGGGCTATATCCAAACATGGATTAAATTGACTAACTTTCAAAATAAGTTCTTCCAGTTCAAATATAACGTGTTACGCTCACTTCAAAGAAATTCGGTGCAATTTTGTGGTTTCTGGGGCGGGAAAAGTCTATCTGGGAGCGAAATTTGTATTGGATCTATATATAAATCTGAACCGATCTGACCCATTTTTACCATGTGTGTTTCTAGTTGAAATATAAAATATTTTGAAAGATTTGAAAAAGATCTGTTAAAATATGTGGTTTTTAGAGTGGAAAAAGTGAAATCGGGAGTGAAATTTGTGTGTCAGCTATATATAAATCTGAACCGATCTGACCAATTTACACCATGGCTATTTATAAAACAAATGTAAGATGTCTCGCATAATTTGAAGAGGATCTGTTAAAATATGCGGTTCTAACAGCAGAAAAAGTCAAATCGAGAGCGAAATTTTAATGGGAGCTATATATAAATCTGAACCGATCTGACCCATTTTTACCACAGGTGTTTCTAGTTGAACTATAAGATGTTTTACCAATTTTGAAGAAAATCTGTTAAAATATGTGGTATCTATAGTGAAAAGAGTCAAATCGGGAGTGAAATTCGTATGGGGGCTATATCTAAATCTGAACCGATTTTCTTCAAATTAAATAGCGTTCGTTCTTATCCCGAAAAACTTCGTTATGCAAAGTTTGATTTGGTTCTGTCCACAATTGCGACCTGTATCGTGATTACAAGAATAGATGGACGGACGGACGGACGGACGGACAGACGGACGGACATTGGTAAATCGACTCAAAAAGTGATTCTAAGTCGATCGGTATAATTAACAATGGGTCTATCTCTCTTCCTTTTGGGTGTTACAAACAAATGCACAAATACATAATACTCTCGTGGAGAATATTCCCTCACAAGGACTGAAAATACCCATAATAACCCGAAAAATTGTGTTCAGCGACGAAGCTCATTTTTGGCTCAATGGGTACGTAAATAGGCAGAATTGTCGATTTTGGAGTGAATATCAGCCAGAAGCATTGCAAGAGCTACCAATGCATCCAGAAAAAGTCACGGTTTGGTGCGGTTTATGGGCTGGTGACATCATTGGACCGTACTTCTTCAAAGATGATGCGAATCGTAACGTAACTGTGAATGGTGAGCTCTTCCGTGAGATTATATCCAACTTTTTTGCCCAAAATGCAAGAGCTTGACTTGCATGACATGTGGTTTCAACAAGACGGTGCTACATGTTACACAGCACGCGCAACAATGGACTTATTGAGAGGCGAGTTCGGTGAACATTTTATTTAACGTTCGGGACAGTTCAATTGGCCGCCTAGATCGTGCGATTTAACGCCTTTAGACTATCTTTTGGGGGGCTATGTTAAAGCTCATGTCTATACAGACAAGCCCGCTTCAATTGACGCATTGGAAGACAACATTAGAGCATTTATTCGTGAGATACCGGCCGAAATGTTGGAAAGAGTATGCCAAAATTGGATTAAGCGGATGGACCATTTGAGGCGCAGTCAAGGTCAACATTTGCATGAAATAATCTTCAAACATTAAATTATATGGACCGTACTATCGATTCAAATAAAGATTTCATGAATTTTTCTGAATTTTATGTTTTGTTTTTTTTTTTTTTTTTTTTTTTTTGAAAAACTTTCCTATAGCTTTTAAAAATTCACCCCTTAGCTTATTTAAGAAAACTTAGGAAATATAATATATTTTTCCCTCACAAGGACTGAAAATATCCATATTAACCCCTATATTAGAGTATGTAAGCATGTTTGGTATTCGCACCCTGTAACAAAAAACGTGCACCATAAAGTGATTCTTATTCGCGAAAAGGGAAAAGGGCGAAAAGGGATACAAATGGTACATATCAAATGACAACAGCTGCAAACACGAAATTCGGTGTATACATTCCTATGATTGCGTAGACACGTAAAGTGGAGGGATTCTACGAAATTCGCACTTTTTGGGATTAAAATGGAAAAAGGGGATACAAATTGTACAAACCAAACGATCGCAGCTAGAGTCATGAAATTCGGAGTACAGTACATACAATCCTCTGACTGTATAGACACGAACAATAAAAAGGTTTTTTTCAAATTAGTACTTTCAAGGAATACAATGGGTACAGAGCGATAAAAATGGTACCAACTTAACGGATACATCTAGAATGATGAAATTTGGTTTATAAAGGGTGGTTAAATTGTAAGGGCCGATGTTGAATGTGAACCACAACTAAACGTCAAGTTTTTTCTGTATTTCATTTGACATTTCTCAATTTCAGACTAACTCAATTTGAACCATGGAAAGATACACAATCGAGTAACGCGTCAAAGTTATTCAGGCTTATTATGAAAATGGGCGTTCAAATCAAAATGCATATCGGGCACTTCGAAGAAAATCATCTTCAGTGATGAGACACATTTTCACCTCAGTGGATTCGTCAATAAGCAGAACTGCCGCATTTGGGCGAATGATAATCCAAGAGTGATTGTCATAAAACCAATGCACCCACAAAGAGTGACTGAGGTGGTGTGGTTTATGGGCTGGCGGCATTATCGGGCCGTGTTTTTTCAAAATGAAGCCGATCAGGCAGTTACTGTGAATGGCCTTCGCTATCGTGAGATGATAAGGAACTTTTTGTGGCTCGAATTCGGAAGATATGGATGTGGACGATATGTGGTTTCAACAGGACGGTGCCACTTGCCACACAGCTAACAAAACTATGGCTCTTTTGCGCGACAAATTCAATGGCCGTGTTATCTCACGTGGTGGCGATGTCAATTGGCCGCCAAGATCATGTGATTTGACACCGTTGGACTTCTTTCTTTGGGGTTATTTGAAAGAAAAGGTGTATGTCGATAAGCCAGCAACAATTCAAGAACTAAAGGATGAGATAGCATAGAACCTCAATTATGCCTCAGCGTCATCGAAAATTTGGACCATCGTACGGAGGTGTGCCGTCGTGGTCGCGGTGGCCATTTGGCAAATATTTTGTTCCATACATAATTGAACCAAACCAATATTATCATAATAAAAAGAAATGACAATAATTTCCTAAATAATGTAATAAAATTTAACCACCAATTACATCCCTCTAATTGCACTTAAAAAATGGGGTAAAGTGGAAAAAAGGAGATAAAAATGGTACCAACCAAATGGACGCAGCTAGAATTATGGAATTCGGTGTCTACACGCAAAATAAAAATATTTTTCCAAATTACGGCAAAAATTGGTTGAAGCATGAAGTTAGGTTATTTTGCACTGTATACGTGAGATTTTCAAAATTTGTACTTTTGGAACCAACTGTAGCACCCAGTATCTACCAATATTTATGGTATTTAAGCTCTTTTTGAACACTTTGAACTTTTTTAATTGGCGCGAAATATTTGAATTTCGTTATATATAGTATAAACGTATTGGAAGTCTTGCCTAATAAGCCTGGTTTGAAATAATAAAAATTTTTTTTGAAGAATACCTAATGCTTCCAATATCTTTTCACAAACTTCCCAAACAACCCACGGGCTCGTGTCTGGAGTATTTTTTCTCACATTATCCGTCTGCTGATCTACTTGTTATATTCCAGAATATTCCTATGTGGAACTCTCTCACACACACACAAACTTAGCAGTGCTATATGCACAACACAAGTACTTACATACTACGTAAATACAGCAAAAAAAATGTTCGCTAGACTTTTGATAAACACTATTACCGAGGTCTTTATATCTTGTATTTGCAAACTGCTTGTGGGTGTTTTGTTCACTTTTTAAATTGATTTTCATAGATTCAATATCGGTGGAGGGAGGTTTCTAAGGTTAAACATTGTTACTCGGTATTTACACAATGGTGTCAATTTCAAACCAGAGGGTAAAAATCTTGTCTTTTCTATTACATCGCTACTTGCTTTTCCCATTTTACTCAAACATGACGAGAAGTTTTTTGAACTTGGTGTTATTGTGCAAATATAGATTTTGTGTATTTTGTGGCCGGTGTGGGGTGCGTGGGTGTGGACGTGTATAATTTACTGCTGTTAAAAGTGTGGATTGTAAAATGGTGGCCACTTTTTCACTCTGTTGTTCTTCTTGGCAATTGTTTGTAATAAACCTATGGCCATAATGGTTTTTTCCTGTATTGTTTATTATTATTAAAGTCTAAAAACTAATTTCACGCTACAAGCCACAAACATAAATAAATACCCAATACCGACCAGCCCTCTAACAGCACAGCACAGTAGGACAATGACAACAAATACATACACATATACGTATACATATAGTAAACCTTAAATAAACATCATGCCATTAAAGACAGCTGTGCTCGTTGATATAGTAAATGTATTTATTGAAATTGTTACAAAAGTTTGTAAAATGCCAAAACACAGTTTAATGTTTGTTACACGGTGCGAAAAATATTGTTTATTTTAGTTTCTAGGGAATTTTGAATTATTGACATACAGAATAATGAATTCAAGGGGTAACTATTACGGATTTTGAGTCCCCATGTTCCTTATATGATCGATGGGAATGCATATATATTACGGATGTTGTATGCGCAAAATAGTTTTATAAAGGGAGTAACCAAATTCACGCAAATTTGCGGGTAATGTGCTGCCGTCCACAAACAAGAAGATGACAGTTAACACATTAGGGTTAATAAAATTGCGGATCTACACAAAAGTCGTTGTTGAGCAATATTTATACACTCCATTAGGGCATTATGTGTTTGTGCATTTGTTTGTAACACCCAAAAGGAGATAGATCCATCGTTTATTATACAGAGCGACTTAGAATCGCATTTTGAGTCGATTTAGCTTCAAATTTGGCACAGTACCTTATAATTCAATTCGAAACACCTTTGATGAAAGTGGGTCAGATCGGTTCAGATTTAGATATTGCTCCTATACAAATTTCAATCTCGATTTGACTTTCTTCCGCTCTAGAGGCCACATACATATATAGTAGAGTGGCTTCTTTTGCGAGGAAGGAAAAAATGTTGTTGATGTTCCCGACTAAAAATATTTCGCGTTTATCATTGTCCATTCGTGAGCTGGACGCGTTCAAAATAACCTCAATAAATCAGGTTTTTCTTGAATAAAATGCACCACGAGAATGGTATTGAGAAAAAAACCGCTAGAAATTAAAATCCGACCCGAACCTTATCAAACCATATTAAAAACTTGCAATATGACCCAATATAAAGGACAGACTTATAAAGGGTGATTTTTTAAGAGCTTGATAACTTTTTTTTTAAAAAAACGCATAAAATTTGCAAAATCTCATCGGTTCTTTATTTGAAACGTTAGATTGGTCCATGACATTTACTTTTTGAAGATAATTTCATTTAAATGTTGACCGCGGCTGCGTCTTAGGTGGTCCATCCGCTTAGTCCAATTTTGGCATTTCCACGTTTTTGAGTAACAGAGACCCAATTGGTGCGAACGGCGACGAATCGAAAATTGGTGGTCATCATTAACACTGGCCGATACAGCTGCGATATTTTCTTCAGTTCGCACTCTACGTAAGCGTGTTGGTGGTTTAATGTCCAACAATGTAAATTTGGTGCGAAATTTAGTCACAATAGCCCGAATAGCCGCTTCAGTGGGTCGATTAAACTGACCATAAAATGGAAGCGCGCAATGAACTTTCTTAACAGAGCACGCATTTTGATAATAAAATTCAATAATTTGCAAGCGTTGTTCGTTTGTAAGACGATTCATGATGAAATGTGAAAGCATACTGAGCATCTTTCTCTTTGACACCATGTCTGAAATCCCACGTGATCTGTCAAATACTAATGCATGAAAATCCTAACCTCAAAAAAATCACTCTTTACTATTTTAGTGCAATTGTTGATGTAATTTTTATAAAAACCGCAATAACTTCCACATTTTTAGTTCGATTTATGTTTTTAGGGGAGAGGTACTGATAACTAATTGCAATTTTTAGAATTTTCTAACCCATTAAGGGCCGCAATTTTTTTCTTACTGTTAACTTACAGGTTAAATGTAAAGTAAAAACTGAAATATTATCTGCATCGTAAACACATTCTAGTTCTAATTTTTGGAAAGAAATTCAACCATTTCAAATTTTCCCCCTTAAAAAACAAAACATGAATAATCTACATAAACTTTATAAAGGGGAAAAATTGAAATGGTTGTTAATGCTAAATTAACATAGATAGATGCATGCAATTAAAAGCATATTTAGCAGATGTTCTTCTCTTTCATTTGATAGCCATATCGCCATTGTATGATACGCAAAACTACGAAACTAAATTAGAGAAACATTTACATCCTTTGGACATTAAAAGTCCTGTAACAAAGACAAACGACCACGAAATAAACAAGTAAGGAAAGGCTAAAGTCGGATGGGGCCGACTCTATGATACTTTCCATCCGAATACAATTTAATACGGTGAAAAAGTGAAAACGGGAAGGATTTTTGTATCCTGTAAATGTATGTGTTTGGCAAAAAATGTTAATTCGGAAAGGACATTTGTATGGACATTTCACCATAGGTTTTTATTATACACTCCACGAGAGTATTATGTCTTTGTGCATTTGTTTGTAACACCCAAAAGGAAGAGAGATAGACCCATTGTTAATTATACCGATCGACTTAGAATCACTTTTTGAATCGATTTAGCAATGTCCGTCCGTCTGTCTGTCTGTCTGTCTGTCCGTCCATCTATTCTTGTAATCACGATACAGGTCGCAATTGTAGACAGAACCAAATGAAACTTTGCACAACGAAGTTTTTCGGGATAAGAACGAACGCTATTTAATTTGAAGAAAATCGGTTCAGATTTAGATATAGCTCCCATACGAATTTCACTCCCGATTTGACACTTTTCACTCTAGATACCACATATTATAACAGATTTTCTTCAAAATTGGAAAAACATCTTATATTCCAACTAGAAACACCTGTGGTAAAAATGGGTCAGATCGGTTCAGATTTATATATAGCTCCCATACAAAGTTCGCTCCCGATTTGACTTTTTCCGCTCTAGAAACCACATATTGTATCAGATTGTCTTCAAATTTGGTAAAACATCTTATATTTCAACTAGAAACACCTGTGGTAAAAATGGGTCAGATCGGTTCAGATTTATATATAGCTCCCATACAAATTTCGCTCCCGATTTGACTTTTTCCCCTCTAGAAACCACATATTATATCAGATTGTCTTCAAATTTGGCAAAGCATCTTATATATCAACTAGAAACACCTGTGGTAAAAATGGGTCAGATCGGTTCAGATTTATATATAGCTCCCATACAAATTTCGCTTGATTTGACTTTTTCCGCTCTAGAAACCACATATTGTATCAGATTGTCTTCAGATTTGGCAAAACATCTTATATTTCAACTAGAAACACATGTGGTAAAAATGGGGCAGATCGGTTCAGATTTATATATAGCTCCCATACAAAGTTCGCTCCCGATTTGACTTTTTCCGCTCTAGAAACCACATATTGCATCAGATTGTCTTCAAATTTGACAAAACATCTTATATTTTAACTAGAAACACCTGTGGTAAAAATGGGTCAGATCGGTTCAGATTTATATATAGCTCCCATACAAATTTCGCTCCCGATTTGACTTTTTCCGCTCTAGAAACCACATATTTTATCAGATTGTCTTCAAATTTGGCAAACCATCTTATATATCAACTAGAAACACCTGTGGTAAAAATGGGGCAGATCGGTTCAGATTTATATATAGCTCCCATACAAATTTCGCTCCCGATTGACTTTTTTCGCTCTAGAAACCACATATTTTAACGGATCCTTTTCAAATTAGGCGAAATATATTATATTTGTCCTAGAAATACCTATAGTGAAAATGGGTCAGATCGGTTCATATTTAGATATAGCCCCCATACGAATTGCACTCCCGATTTGACACTTTTCACTCTAGATACCACATTTTATAACAGATTTTCTTCAAAATTGGAAAAACATCTTATATTTCAACTAGAAACACATGTGGTAAAAATGTGTTAGATCGGTTCAGATTTATATATACCTCCCATACAAATTTCGCTCCCGATTTAACTTTTTCCTAATTTCTAATTTCTGCATATGTGTTTCTAGTTGGATTATAAGATGTTGTGCCAAATTTAAAGAAAATCGGGTACAATATGGGGTTTCTCGAGCGGAAAATGTAAAATCGGGAGCGAGATTTGTATGGGGGCTATATCTAAATCTGAACCGATTTCCCTCAAATTAAATAGCGTTCGTCCTTGATCTACAAAACTTATTTGTGCTAATTTTTGTTAAGATCGGCCTATATTTGCGACCTGTAATTTGATTACAACAATAGATGGACAGACGGACATTGCTAAATCGACTCAGAAAGTGATTTTAAGTCGATCGGTATACTTAACAATAGGTCTATCTCGCATCCTTTTGGGTGTTACAAACAAATGCACATAGACATAATACTCTCGTGAAGTGTGTAAAAACTGAGTATGAGTTCTCCTATTAGTGACCTATAGTTTCACTTTTATATAATCACGTTCTTGGGAGGGAAATCATGTCTCACGGTTTTATGGTGACATCTTATGTGAAGTTTTCCTCCCAATTTATGCATTGAAAGACCAAAATTTCAGATATTATTTTTTCAAAAATTAGCTTTTTGTAAGACTAGAATTTGTTTACGATGCAAATAACCCCATATTTCAGTTTTTACATCACATTTAACCCACTGAGAACAAACAGTAAGAAAAAAATTGTCGGCCCTTAATGGGTTAGGAAGTTCTCAAAATTGCGGTTTTTATAAAAAATGCAACAAAAATTGCACAAAAATGTTAAAACTCTACCTCTCTATTCTTGGTTAAAATGCAAGTTTTTGATATGGTTTGATAAGGCTCGGACAAGATTTTAATTTCTAGCAGGTTTTTTATAAATACCATTCTCACCGTGAATTGTATCCAAGAAAAGCCTGATTTATAGAGGTTATTTTGAACGCGTCCATCTCACTAACGGACGATGATAAAAGCGAAATATTTTGGGAGAACACATAAAACAAACCAATCTTTCATTTTAGTCGGGAACATCCACTACTTTTATTTTTAAGCCACTCTAATATACAGTACCCAAAGCACAAAAATCGTTCCCGATATCACTTTTTGCTCCGAATTCAATTGTAATGGGATAGAAGGATAGTCACACCAGCCCGACTTCAGCCCTACCTTACTTGTTTAAAGTATAGCAAGTACTGCCAAACATATTGGTACAAAATATATGGGAAACTCCTTATGGCGGTAGATTGATAGAGGAAAGTATGTTCGGAGAAAATCTAGGAATTGAAAAGATATAGGTGTTTGATCAGACAGTTGACTTCCCTAGAATCCACCTTGAGATGGTTGGGTCTGTGGAAACAAATTTTATAAAAATGTAGTTTTTGTATAGGAAGACGCTTAATGAGTGGCTATTTTTTGGAGGATTAACTGGGTTAGTCTTATATTTAATCCCTCCTGGGGCTTTTTGTGTATGAAGAGATTACAAACACATTTTGGTTCTTCTCTCCGATTTTGATGAAATTTTCCATGTCTGCTGTTTTCTGTATAGCGAATAAAGATATATTTCCCGATTATCAAAAAAAATATAAAAATGTTAAGCACTAGATTGGATCGAAAATAAAATATTTTTTGTCATAATTAATTTTAAAAATTTGAAACTTTTTATGATATGAGATCCAAATATATTGTTTCTAATTTAAATCAAATATCCTCTAGTTTTAAAGAAAATTGTAAAATCTTGAAAAGTCAGGTACAACACAGCGCTCCTCAAAACGCTTGCGGTAAGGTTTCAGGTGTATATATTTTATACTAATATGTAAAGTTTCATAAAAAGTAAATATATATACAACTGAAAACATCATGTTAACGCAAGCATTCCATACAGAAGGATCACTGATAATTTATCACTACAAAGGAGAATGACATACATATATGGCCAAATGTGTGTGTGGTTGAGTGTGGTTCTCCTTCTTTCCATTACCAAAACAAAAACTTCCTTCGTAAGAAGAAATTACTTGATCGAATAGCTGGAATTCGAATGTATTACATTCAAAACACATAGAAAATAAATCAATAGATCACTAATCAAACAACACAAAAATTAATAAATAAAACATAAACTTTTAAAATTTCTTTCTTTGTTTTATAAAAAAATATACCTTCGATTTTTGTAAAATATGAAATTTATTTCATAGTAAGACGCTCCATTAGTTTCATAATGGTATTTTGCACGTCTACGAAACCAGAGAAATATATAAATCGAATTTCATTATTCTAGTCGATACCAATTTTATTCCTTATTGCCCATTGTGTCCCTAAAAATACGAATATCGAAAGATCACTCTATCACTTTTCGAGTCTATACAAGCAGTGAAAAGTATACACCGAATTTCAATATATTAGCAGCAGCGGTTTGGTCATTAGCTTTATTATTCCCTTTCTCCCCGTTTTCCCCAACAAAAGTACAACATTCGAAAATGCCCCTTATTTTGCACATCTTGAAATGTACATACTGAATTTGTTATTCTAGCTGTAGCCATTTGGTCGTTATCAATATTATACCTTTTTCCACATTTACCCCTTAAAAGTACGAATTTCGAAAATGTTCTTTATTTTACGTTTAAATAGAATTAGAGACATGAACACAATGAATTTCACCTTGCTGCTGATGCATTGGTACCGTTTTAGCCATTTTTTACAGCATTTCACCACGTAAAAGTAGTGATCCATTAAACTATGGTGATCGCATTAAACTTATCAAGTAAATAGATAACATAAATCATCAAAAGATATACTTAATATTGGAAATATTAGTGGTTATCTGGGGTATTTTCTATCCTTAATAGAGGAAAACATTTCGTTCTTGACTGATTTCACCCGTTTTCAATCAAAAGCGATCAGACGGTCTCGACGGACAGCACTGACATGGTTATATCGTCTTAGAATTTTATGACGATAAAGAAGAATTTATAAGGTTCCATTTATTTCTTATTTCAGAGGGTGGTCCTTAAATTTAAAGAAAGTGTTTTTGATTGGGAAGAAGATACAAGAATTTGGATTGTGCTCCACAGAGTCAAACATTGGAGTATTTCATTTTCGTCCAAAGAGAGCTTAGACGAAAGCGAATCCCTCAAAATCAAGAAATTTGTGAAGCAATTCCCGCTGCAGTTCTCCAGGCAGCAATCAATAGCTTATTGATAAGATATCGCACACGAGTGAAGGTTATTTAATTTATTTAAAAATATTAAAATTATTTAATAAACATGTATTTGTTTTCAAATGAATAAAGATAAAATAATTCATATGAATTAAAAAAAAATATATATATATCGAGCTTTTTAATGTAGCAACCTTCATCAGCCTCACTGAATTAGACAATTTATTTATCTCTATGTATTATCTTTATGTATCTAAATAAAGGAAGAGAAAATCGCAAGAATTAATTCTTATCATGACCAAACCTTTCTATTGTCGAATAATTGGTCTAAGTCTAGATATTTTGAACATATTTTAATGAACTCTAAAATGGTACACGATTTAAAAGGGACAACTTTTAAGATATTGCGTCAATTACTATTTCCATGACATTTGGTATAAGGAGAACATTTTAAGCAAAGATTGAGTAATGGTCTCGACAACACTGCTATTTTAGCGACACATCGCTGTACTTGGAATAATCAACATATAAATGTTTATGGTTGCCATAACTGATAATGGCTAGGTTGTATTTTGGATTAGTATTGGTTTTCATATTAATATTCCTGCACATGTAGCCACATTAGTGTGGCCACCAATTAGATGGAAACAAAAATTTTTAAATTTCCTTGGTTAAATTTCATGAATCTCAGTTGGTCCAATTTGCTACAAATCGTTATATTTCACCTGAAACATGTATGTTTTTTGAAGATGGCTGCATTTATTTGTTTAATATTTAGTATGAGCATTCCCTTTGTAGCAAAAACGTGCACCACAAAGTGATTTTTATTTGTTGGGGGGTGAAATAGGACAAAAAGGAATAAAAATGGTACCTGTCAGACGACAACAGCTAGAAATGCGAAAATCGGTGCGTACATTCTTCTAATCGAGACGATACATAATATATTTATATATTTTTATAAATTCGCACTTTTATCAAACGGCTGCACATAGAATAATGAAATTCGTCGTACACATTCATTTGATTGCGTTCGTAAAATAAAGGTATTTCTCGAAATTCAAACTTTTAGGGGGTAAATTGAAAAAGGGGATACAAATTGTACCAACCATTGGCGGCAGCTAGAGTCATTAAATTCGTAGTTTATATTCCTCTGACTGCGTAGACACGCAAAATAAAATGTTTTTTTTTCCAAATTCGTACTTTCAAGGGCTACAATGGGAACAGAGGGATAAAATTGGTAACATCTAAACGGCTACAGCTAGAATGATGAAATTCGGTATGTACACACATACCTCCAGTTACGTAGCCACGTTAAATGTAGAATTTTTCGAAAGTCGTCGGAGGTAAAATGGGAAAAAGGGGATAAAAATGATACCAACCAAATAGCCAGAGCTAAACTCATGGAATTCGGTGTATACATTCCTCTGACTGCATAGACTGGATTATCAAAATATAGGGTGGAAGTAAAACCAACCAAAGGGTTGTGGATTAAAATGATTCCACTATCTCCCAATATTTATGGTCCTTAACCTTTTTTGACGATTGCTGCCTTATATTTACTTTTATAATTGACGCATTTTTTAATATTTTTATTTGTTTTGTTTTAAAAACATTAAACAATTAACATTTTTCTGTATTGTTACTGCAATTCTACGAAAATCGACAGCCTCTGTGGAATGCAAGCCATGGTGGAGGATAAATAAAGTTCGGCCCGGAACTCGGAACTTAACGCCGTTTTTACCTGTTTGTTTTAGAAATCACATTTTTTCCTTAGTTTAGGATTGGTAATAAAAAGCTTTTAATTAGACAGAAAGCAGATAGTAGACAAATTTGGCTTAATTTCTAAAATATATCAAAATTATCCTTGTCTTTTTATAAAACTCAAAAATATTTACTAGAACAAAAGTTTTTGAATTTTTGACTGATGGACTATTACAATGTGTGTCGTCCGACTTTAGCTTTTCCCACTAATTATAATTTCGGGAGCCAAAATAAAATTAGCTATAGTTATATTACTGAATATTAAATGCGTATTCAAAATTTCAATTGTAGTTTTCTCAATTTGGAATGGAAATTCTAAATTTTAACTCCATTTTCTCAATTTGGAATGGAAAATCTAAATTTTAATTTTTGTAATGGAAATTCTAAATTTCAATTATAATTTTTTTAATATGAAATCGAAATAGGATATGGTTTAATTATAAGCGACATTGGGTAGCGCAGTATATTTCATATTTACACTCTACACATTTATGACTACAATTTTCATGGCTACAGTCTGATGTGATAAACTTTTAGAAGTTGTACGATTGGACCACCTTAATCCACATACTCATATACACATAGACGTTTTTTCTTGGCTAATAACGGTTATATATGAATATGTGCTGTGGAAATTAGAAACAAGTGTAATATAAATAAATACAACAAAAGTGCATACATACATACATACATGTGTGTAAATACACTCGTAGAAATGTAGAAGAATTTGAGTGGTTACTTGTTGGTCATTTGCTGTATTGTTTTGCTATTTGCATATAACAGGTAAATTAAAACGAAACATATTTTAAGATCATAAATGTGGTTGGTGGAAGTTGTGAATTTGTGTTGGAAAATAACTATTGAAATTAATTAGACCACAACTCAATTACCGGCTATCGTCACTGAAATGACCAATCGTACCATTGGAACTGTTATGGTATCCCAGTTAGATACGATATTGGGCTTTATGAGCCACATACAGTGGGTAATTTAAAAAAGTGGTCAAAAGTGACCATTGTTGGACCGACTGTAGTCATATTCATAAGAAATTTGTTTAATAAAGCAAGGCTTCTCAAAACTACTTAAGCGTAGATTGAGATTCAGTGTGCTAGATAGGTCTTCCATGGTAAATGTAAGTCTAGTATTGAGATTTTACATGAATCGATTCATGTTTTTATATAGTTGTATCGGTTAGGATTTAAAAGGGTGGGTCCACAGTGAAACATTTTTTTCCTAGCAAGGACAAGAAATACCTCCAACAGCCCCTAATTTTCGAGCATTTAATTCAAGATAATTTTTTGAAGATTTCTGCCCTATATTTACTTGTCATTTGGTAAGTTCATTCCTTTTATACTTTCAGGGGACAAATGGGACAAAAAGGGAATACAAATGCTACCAATCAAACCAAAATGGACAATACGATGAATTTTTGAAAATCGTAATTTTTGAATTGCAATGTAACCAACCAATCTGCTGTAGGTGGAACGAAATGCAAATGGGCGAAATCGTTTCAAAAGGAAATATATCTAACAACGAATGAGAATACAGCCAAAAATCTAATTTTTCATAGGTGAAAGTTATTAATTTTTGGATACATTGTGGGAGTTCTTAAGAATCACTTCTCTGAATTAATGAAAATGCACTGAAACAAATTCTTTTAGGAATCCTTCTTAAAGCAGAGTTTGTATTACTTCGGTTTAAAATCGACCAGACACGCCACAATGAGTCATTTTACAGCGCAACAGAATTATTTTTTCAATATTTGATTGTTTTACATTTTCTATAATGAAGGTATGAAATGAAAACAAGTAAGAAGGCGTTAAGTTCGGCCGGGCCGAGTCTTATATACCCTCCACCACGGAGTGCATTCCATAGTATTACCAGCAGATTAAAGGAAGTCGACATAGAAGTGCAGAACCATATTACGAAAATTGTGATATGTTTATACACATTACTATATTTGATTACTATTTCAAACTATAATGTATACTTATGCGCACTATTTGAAATCGACTACTATATATAAATAAAATGCTGAAATTGTGAAAGTGAACATGCCTAAATATTAGGCGATTGTCAGTCGCCATTAGAAAGAAGCATTTCCAGATACAGACAAAGTGATAAGAAAAGTATAAATTTTCGCCCCATTCTCCGTCCAAATGTACAAATTTCGAAAAAAAACCTTTTTCGAGTCTTCATAGTCAGAATGTATACACCTAATTTCATGATTTCAACTTCAGCGGTTTGGTAGGTTCCATTTGTATCCCTCTTTTTAATTATATCCCTTCGAAAATCCCTCTATTTCACGTATCTATGCAATTAGAGGGATGTACACACCGAATTTCATGATTCTAGCTGTTGTCGTACAACAAGAGGAATGTCCGCAACAAATTTTAACTGTATGAAAATAAGAAATTTAATTAATAAGCCAAGGCTACCAATATTTGTATACTATATATATATAATGGATATAATACTTCAATTCATAAAGTAAATATAAGGGAACAATCATAAATACCCTAAATATTGGGGGATAGAGAGTGTACTTTCAGCTACAGTCGTTTGGTTAGTTGTATTTCCATCCTATTTTAATTTCAAAAGTATCTCTCACGTACGCAGTATAAGACAACTTCATGATTCTACTATTTTTTGTCGTAAAAGCAGCAAAATAAAGTACGAACTTGGAAAATTTATTTATAATTTATTTATTTTACGTGGCTATGCAGTCAGAGGAATGTATACACCGAATTCCATGATTCTATCAGCGGCCATTTTGTTGGTACCATTTTTATCCCCTTTTTCCAATTTTGCCCCCTCAAGAGTACGACTATCTAAAATCTCTTTATTTTACGTATCTACACAATTAGAGGGACGTACTCACTGAATTTCATCATTCTAGCTGTATTCGTTTAGTTGGTACTATTTTTATCCCCTGTAGCCATTGTATCCATTCAAAGTACGAATTTGGAAAAAACGTTTTATTTGTCGTGTCTACGCAGTCAGAGGAATGTATACTCCGAATTTCATGATTCTAGCTGCTGTCATTTGGTAGGTACTATTTTTATCCCCTTTTTCCATTTGAACCCCAAAAAGTACGAATTTTTGAAAGTTCTTTTATTTTACGTGTCTACGCAATCAGAGGAATGTATATATCAAATTTCATTATTCTAGCTGCAGCCGTTAGGTTGGTACTATTTTTATCCCTCTATCCCCATTTAACCCCTTAAAAGTACGAATTTAGAAAAAATACTTTTATATTATGTATCTACTCTATTAGAGGAATGTACACGCCAAATTTCGTGTTTCTATCTGCTGTCGTTTGATAGGTACCATTTTTATCCCTTTTTGTCCCATTTCGTCCCCTACAAATAAAAATCACTCTATGGTGCCCTTTTATGCTATAGAGGGAATGCGCATTGCAAATATCAACTAAATACAAGCTAATATGGTCAAAAAACATGCTGAAATACTCTAAATATTAGGGGTATTTTCAGTCCTTGTAAGGGAAAAAATTTTCCCTCTGGGCCGATTTCGTCCCTTTCAATCCCAACCGATCTACAACCATAATACACATTTAGGAAAAATTTGAACCTCCTAGCTCATTTCGTTCGGCCGCTATCGTGCTTTCAACAGACAGACAGACGGACATGGCTATATCGTCTTAGAATTTTACCGCGACCCAGAATATATATACTTTATGGGGTCTCCGATGAATATTTCAAGGTGTTACAAACGGAATGACAAAGTGAATATACCCCCATCCTGGAGGTGGAGGGTATAAAAACTAAAAATGTATATGAGTCATTCCATGTCAAGCGGTACGGTTTTTGACCTTGATAGCTGCGATTGTTTTGAAAGTTTGTGTATATATATTGTGTATATAATATTGTATACGTATTTTTGGAAAAAATTTGATTTTTTTTCACGAGTTATGGTCAATTTAACATAATCAATTTTTTCTTGGATTTTTCATTGTTATTATACCTTGCGTTTATGAACTAATGAAAAAATTATAATTTTTATGATTTTTCGTTGTAATTCTGGTTGATTTTGTAAAAAATAAATCAAAAAAGAAAATACGTAAAAATAGAAGCCATCATTTCACCACTTTCCAACTCAGACGGCCGCTTAAATATAGACCTAAGCACACTACTCTAAAATTTCAACAAAATGGATTAGTGTAATCATTTCGAAAATCAAAATAAAAGAATTAAAATTGCAATAACGGGGTTGATGTTGAAAAGTCGCTACGAAGCCACTTGAAAAGATTTTGACATGGTAATTGAAATTACCTTCAAAACGAGGTATAACACATTAAAATCGGTAAAGTATTTCAGGAGTTTCAGGCGATTTAAATAACACACCTTTTGCAAAAAGTAGTATGCTTTTCACTGTTATATTGGTCATAACTCGTGAAAAACAATTTTCATTTTTTTTCAAAAATACGTATACAATATTTTTATGAGAAGAATACATACACAAACTTTCAAAACAATCGCAGCTATCGAGGTCAAAACCCGTACCGGTTGGCATGGAATGACTCATATATTTAATTTTATTTTATTAAAATGGAAAATTCTAATTTATAATTTATTTATTCGCGTTTGAGAAACTATTTAGAATGAATTATCTTTGATGTATGATTCAGGAGCAATAAAAGTGTCATTCATTTGGAAATACTGTTACCATTTATTTGCTGGGAATAAGTATTCAACTACATTTTTGGAATTGCCTTTGAAAAAATTTCTTTAGATGAAAAATATATTTGCATTTGAGAAACTGTTTAGAATGATTTAGTTTAGATGCATGATTTAGGAGTAATTATAATACCATCCATTTTGAACTACTTCCAAGTTTTTTACTGGGTATAGTCAGGGAATTTCTAGTCTCGCTCTATATGTGGGCTTGGTCTTTAAATAAATTAATTTTACCTCAAAATTATAATAAAGCATCAGAATTTATTTAACAGATATCGCAATTATCAAAAATAGTATAAATTTCATAGTATGTGAACAAAAGGATTTTGTGTATAAGAAATGTGGGAAAGACGCCTAGTTTTCAGAGACCAGAAAACTACCTACAAATACTTCCGAATTGTTTGGTATTTTATACTGATTGTCATGCTAAAGAGAATTTTAATTATTAATATTTAATTAAAGAGATTTTCGGCTGACGTGAACTAAAGAGGTTAAGTTTTGTTTTATTTTATTTGAGAAACCTCGGTTAAAGTAAAATGGAGGGAAACAGCGAAATTAAAATTGACAATATTATACATTTTCATAATTCATTCGAAGGGAGCAAAAAATTAAAACTTTGATCCACTGTAAAAGGAATCTTAGACCAGCTAGACTACAAGTTTAATCTACAAAAATAATCTACTAATATGAGCTTACAGTATTATAGTTCTTTTTAAACCTTCTTGCTCCTCTCTTTATGGGTCAATTAGACCTTTTTTTCTAGAAAATTAAACAAGTCCGCTCAAAAAGGACTTTTAAGTAACACTCTCATGCCCGAATTTTCTTCTTAATAAATATATAAAACTAACTATTTTTTGATGAGGTATGGGCCTAAATATGATTTCTATAGAGTCTTGGGGTTCTAATTCATACAGGACATGAGTAACAGGATGTATCTTAAAATCATTATACTGCAGATATCGGTTAAACAAAAAAGTAATAAATGTCACCATGCCATTTGTAAATTATTACTTAAAACTATTAAATATAGATGCAAAATGGCCTTGAGCCAGGACAATATCCCAGTTCAAAAAAAAATATTTTTAAATGGTTTCTTCATTATAAAAATCTTTGATATATATCTCTTCGAATAACAAAGACAGTTTTTCTTGCACTCGAAGAAGTCCAATAAAAATAAGAAGAATTTCTAAACAATTTCGAAATACAAGAATCTCACACAATTGAAATTTGTGACTTCACTTTGGTTTTCACCTTCCTACGCAAACCCAAGTTAACGACTTTGTTGGTTCCCTTTTATATATTCCTTGTTACATATATAAACAAACATAAAAATTATTAATTCTACAAAATATGTGATTTTAAAGATTTTGTAGGACTAACTCGCAATGTTGCCTATAGGCAACATTGGGCATGAGAGGGTTAAAATGTTCTACGAAAAAAATTGTAGGAAAATTTCTGTCTGGGTCACAATAGACACCAAAGCTGTTAATAAAGCTTTCCACGCTTAAATAGCAAAATTACTTATACAAAACAAGTAAGGAAAGGCTAAAGTCGGGCGGGGCCGACTATATAATACCCTACACCACTCCCTGTGTATGTACCTCGCTTTGATTACTAAACCCAGGTATTTCATGGGAGCAATTTTATGTAGTTCATATAAATTAAACAGCTACTATAAATTCATCTTTAGCCATATTTAACGAATATGGTTAATAACATGGTAATTGATCCAATTATCCGACAGACAAAAACAAGTTATACATTAGTAATAGGACCGACATTTCAAAAGGGGACATTCTGGGACTTGTCCAAAACATGGGCCTATATATTTCTCATTCACTGAAGGTATTCCTAGTTGAAAAAATATCATGATCTGCAAAATTTGATGAAGATCCGATGTAAGATGTAGTTTCTAGAGCTGTAATAGATCAGAAAGGGCCCCATTTGGGTTATACCAAAGTATGGACATATGGGCATCACCCAAACAATTCTCATTACAATTCAATTCGGTAAAAAAGTGAAATCGGGAAGGATTTTTGAATCCTGTAAATGTATGTGTTTGACAAAAAATGTTAAATCGAAAAGGACATTTGTATGGGGGTATATTAAAACCTGGAACGATGTGACTCGCTTTCACCATGTATGTTTATTGGTGAAATATAATATGTAAAGTTTGGCCAAAATCGGTTAAACATTCGGGAGCAACATTTGTATGAGGGCTATATCTAAATCTGAACCGATCTTACCCTCTTTCATCATAGTTTTTTTAGTTGGATTATAAGATGTTGTGCCAAATTTAAAGAAAATCGGGTACAAGATGTGGTTTCTAGAGCGGAAAATGTCAATTCGGGAGCTACATTTGTATGGGGACTATATCTAAATCTGAACCGATCATACCTACCTTCAGCATAGGTGTTTCTAGTTCGATTATAAAATGTTGTGCCAATTTTAAAGAAAATCGGGTACAATATGTGGTTTCTAAAGCGGAAAAAGTGAAATAGGGAGCGACATTTGTATGGGGGCTATATCTAAATCTGAACCGATCTTACCCAATTTCTGCATAGGTGTTTCTAGTTGGATTATAAGATGTCGTACCCAATTTAAAGAAAATCGGGTACAATATGTGGTTTCTAGACCAGAAAAAGTGAAATCGGGAGCGACATTTGTATGGGGGCTATATCTAAATCTGAACCGATCTTACCCAATTTCTGCATAGGTGTTTCTAGTTGGATTATAAGATGTTGTGCCAAATTTAAAGAAAATCGGGTACAAGATGTGGTTTCTAGAGCGGAAAATGTCAAATCGGGAGCGACATTTGTATGGGGGCTATATCTAAATCTGAACCGATCTTACCCATTTTCAGCATAGGTGTTTCTAGTTTGATTATAAGATGTTGTACCCAATTTAAAGAAAATCGGGTACAATATGTGGTTTCTAGAGCAGAAAAAGTGAAATCGGGAGCGACATTTGTATGGGGGCTATATCTAAATCTGAACCGATCTTACCCAATTTCTGCATAGGTGTTTCTAGTTGGATTATAAGATTTTGTGCCAAATTTAAAGAAAATCGGGTACAAGATGTGGTTTCTAGAGCGGAAAATGTCAAATCGGGAGCGACATTTGTATGGGGGCTATATCTAAATCTGAACCGATCTTACCCATTTTATCGTTGACTCGGTGTACAGGAAGAAAAAATGTTGAAATTGTTGTTTGCATCTAAAAACTTTATATTTGGTACAAACGAATTAATTATGTTTTCACGTAATTCTATGGAGCAATTATTTTTTAGGATTTAGAAATGGGTATCTGGAATTTTTCGAAATTACGTTCTTTACATATTATGCTAGACTATTCTAAAATATTAATCCCTTGTACAAATGCATTAGTTTCATAGATATATTTCTAGCTTGATTTCATTAAAATTTGTTTTTATGAAAAATCATCTGCTCAGAATGCAAAAAATATATTAAAATATATTTCGTAAATTTAAATATTTTGTAAATTTTCTAATGAAATGTGTATTTATACCAATATACATAGTATGTTGAAATATCTAAGAAAAATGTTTGTCATTCATTCAGAAAACTTTGCTGTTGTGTTGTTTGTAAAAGTTTTGAGTTTTCTATGTACTATTGGCACTTAACTTGGTTAAATCTATTGGAAAACGCGGATGGGTATTTTTAAAGGTTTCATATTTTTTTGGAGTTTGGTGTGTGTATTTGGTATAGAGAGTTTTTTTGAACACAACCTTTTTTGATAACGGCGTGGTAATCGAACAGTTGGTAGACGAAAAATGTGCATGTATATGGAAAATATCCGCACAATACGGAGACCTCTATTTTTATACACTCCACGAGAGTATTATGTCTTTGTGCATTTGTTTGTAACACCCAAAATGAAGCGAGATAGACCCATTGTTAATTATACCGATCGACTTAGAATCACTTTTTGAATCGATTTAGCAATGTCCGTCTGTCCATCTATTGTTGTAATCAAATTACAGGTCGCAATTATAGCCCGATCTGAACAAAAATTGGCACAAGTAAGTTTTGTGGATCAAGGATGAACGCTATTTAATTTGAAGCATATGGGTTCAGATTTAGATATAGCCCCCATAAAAAAGTCGCTCTCGATTTGACATTTTCCGTTCTAGAAACCACATTGAATCCGATATTCTTTAAATTTGGCAAAACATCTTATAATCCAACTATAAACACCTATGCAGAAAGTGGGTAAAATCGGTTCAGATTTAGTTATATCCCCATACAAATGTCGCTCCCGATTTGACTTTTTCCGCTCTAAAATCCACATATTTTACCCGTTTTTCTTTAAAATTGGCACAAGATCTTATAATCCAACCTATGGTGAAAGTGGGTAAGATCCGTTCAGATTTAGATATAGCCCTCATACAAATGTTGCTCCCGAATGTTTAACCGATTTTGGCCAAACTTTACTTATTATATTTCACCAATAAACATACATGGTGAAAGCGGGTCACATCGTTCCAGGTTTCGATATTCCCCAATACAAATGTCCTTTCCGATTTAACATTTTTTGTCAAACACATACATTTACAGGATTCAAAAATCCTTCCCTATTTCACTTTTTTAATGAATTGAATTGTAGTGAGATATATAGTCGGCTCCATCCGTCTTTAGCATTTCCATACTGTTGGGGAGATGCCGATATGTCCATACTTTGGTATAACATAAATGGGGCCCATTCTGCTCTATTACAGCTCTAGAAACTACATCTTACCTCGGATCTTCATCAAATTTTGCAGATCATTCTATGTTTCAACTAGGAATAACTACCGTGAATGAGAAACATATAGGCGCATGTTTTGGCACAGGCCTCAAGTGTTGTTATAGGCCCCCTTCAAATGTCCGTCCGATTCATCCAATTACCTCTGTATAATCTGTATTTGTCTTTGGATCTTAATCAATTTTTCATGATCATGTTATATTTACTTTACTCGGAATATCTGCTGGAAAATTGGATCAATTACTTTATTATTTACCATATTTATTAAATTTGACTAAAGATGAATTTATAGTATAGTTTATATGAACTACATAAATTTGATCTCATGAAATACCTGGGTTTAGTAATCAAAGCGAGGTAACTACGCAGGGAGTGGTGTAGGGTATTATATAGTCGGCCCCGCCCTACTTTAGCCTTTCCTTACTTGTTTTTTTTTGTTAAATTAATATTTTTTGAAAATAATTTTGTAAAATGTGTGATTGATTCCTTAATGATGATTATCGATCAAAAAATGACGTCTCTGACTACATTTTTGTGAACAAATACAGGAGAGCCAATATTTTTAAACTCATTATACAAAAATGTGTGTTGCAGCGTCCGATATTCATCATTTAGTCGTCATTCGAAAGGTATTGACTGCAGCTATTTATTTTTTAGAAAATACTACCACTAAATACGAAAAATTTTTGAGTTGTCATATAAAAAACTCAAAAAATTACTATAAACGTCCAATAATTCGACCAATAAGTTACAATTATATAATAATTTACAATAATAATACAAGAATCAAAATTTATATTTAAAGTGCTTTCAAGGGTCTATTATTTTAGAAAAAATAATGACAGAAATGCAACACAAAACAAATTACACGTCAAAAATATAATTTTATGGGTGTTTTCAGGAGCGTTTAGCTCACAGACGACTTGATCTAGGAACGAAACATTTTGCTAATCATCATTAAAAAATCCAAGGGACAAGGCGAATGTACGAGTGCATATAAAGTAAAAATTAAAAAAATGCTTAAACAGTCTAAATATTAGAGGGTATTTTCAGTCCTTGTTAGGGAAAAAATTTTCCCTACAGGCCGATTTCGGTCATCCCAACCGATCTGCAACCATAAGACACATTTAGGGAAAATTTGAACATCCTAGCTCATTTCGTTCGGTCGCTATCGTGCTTTCAACAGACAGGCAGACAGACATGGCTGATCGTCTTAGAATTTTACCACGACCCAGGTGGTAAAAACGGAATGACAAATCCTTAGGTGGAGGGTATAAAAATACAAATTGAGTATTTTTGCAAAATTTTCATTTCTGCAGGAGATATGGCTAAAATGATACATGACCATTTTGTTTGGAAAATTTCTCGCGATATATCCAACGGATCCGGCTGAATTTTTGCATGTGCATTAAGAAAAAATGTCGCTTGTGACATATATGTAGTCAGTCGTGAAAAAAGGTGCAATTGTTGCAAAAATCAAAAATTCGCGATTGCAATTGCATTTATTTTAATTTTCTCTATCTTGGTTTCAAAAATGTCACAAATATTATAAATATATTATATGTCAAAAATATTTTGTCATTATCTATATGAAACCTGCGTAAGTTTTTCTAAAAGCGATTTTCACACTTACTGACTGAAACTATTGTAAAGTTTGTTTTGAGATTTCTTTTGGACACCACAAGAAATACTTTGCTATGCTATCTTATCAAATTGTATCTTTATGTCTAAATCAGGGATACTAACAGAATTCAATACGAGACAAATGTGCTTATAAATGTCAATTGCAAAGTCATATGTGCCACTTAGAATGATAGTGGTACTTGTGGCACTTTATCCGTTCTGAGATATGCAATGGTTTATGTTTGAGTCAATTGAAAAATATTTTTCCACCGAAGCTCTTTTTTTCTTCTTAGAATATCGTACGAGTATATCGAACTTTTATAAAAAAATCGACGTTGGTACCTCTAAGGGAACCTCTACCTTCAGAGGATGTATTGATTTAGACCACTTTCATTCTACTTCATTCATTCAACTACACATTCATTCTACTACTTTCAGAGGATATATTGACTTAGACCACTTACATTCTTCTCAAAATTGAAAAATTAAAGAAAAATTTATTTTAATTCGAAATAGTACAATTTCCTTAACTTAATGAAAACACAAAATATTTCATTAAAAAAAAAAAATAAAAAATATATATAAATATTTGCAGGTTGTTCGTCTAGAAACTTTATATTGAAATTATTATTTATTTTTCAAATAATTTCATTTTATATGTTATCTGAATCACTTAAAGTGGACATTATAAATAAGAGAAGTAAAATCGACGTTATTTTATTTATAATTTTCGGCCGGGCCGAACTTTATATACCCTCCACCATGGATTGCATTCCACAGAGGATGTCGATTTTCGTAGAAGTGCAGTCATATTACAAGAAAATATAATTTTTTAATATAGCCAAACAAATATTGAATACAACTATGAATACAAATATTGAAAAAATAATTTTATAAATAAATATAATATTTTAATTATTTCAAACCACGAAAGGCAAGGCTTCCAATACGTCAATTCAAAAAATAAATATTCTATATTGGTAGATAGTGGGTGATACAGTTGGTTGAATTTCCATTCCATTTTAATTCCAAAAGTACAAATTTTGAAAATCCACTATCAGACGTACATAGTAAAATAACCTAACTTCATGATTCAACCAATTTTTGCCGTAAAAGAAAAACAACGAATTTGGAAAAAAAAATTATTTTGCGTGTCTATGCAGTCAGAGGAAACACCGAATTCCATGATTCCAGCTGCGGCCATTTGCTTGGTACCATTTTTACCCCCTTAAGAGTACGACTATCTAAAATCTCTTTATTTGACGTTTCTACGTAATTAGAATTTCATCATTCTAGCTGTAGACGTTTAGTTGGTACAACTTTTATCACTCTGTACCATTGTATCCTAATTTCGAAAAATCCGTTTATTTTCCGTGTCTACGCAGTCACAGGAATGTATACTCCGAATTTCATGACTCTAGCTGCGGTCATTTGGTTAACCCCAAAAGTACGAATTTTGAAAAATTCGTGTATTTTACTTCTCTATGCAATCAGAGGAATGTATACACCGAATTTCATTATTCTAGGTGCAGCCGTTTGGTTGGTACCATTTTTATCCCTCTATTCCCATTTTACCCCTTAAAAGTACGAATTTGGAAAAATACTTTAATATTAAACTGATTTTCTCCTTAATTTTAAGTGTAATTATTATCAAAAAGTGAAAACGAGAAGAATTTTTGTATGTTTCCTAATCATATGATAATATGACCTGGTCCAATTTGTCAAATCGAATTTGTATCGTGGATATATCCAAACATGGATGAAAGTGACTAACTTTCAAAATAAGTTCTTCCAGTTCAAATATAACGTGTACCGCTCACTTCAAAGAAATTTAGTGAAAATTCGTGGTTTCTAGGGCGGAAAAAGTCTATCTGGGAGCGAAATTTTTATTGGAGCTATATATGTAAATCTGAACCGTTCTGACCCATTTTCACCATGGACGTGTCTAGTTGAAATATAAGATATTTTGAATGATTTGAAAAAGATCTGTTAAAATATGTGACTTATAGAGTGGAAAAAGTGAAATCGGGAGTGAAATTTATGTGGCAGCTATATATAATTCTGAACCGATCTGACCCATTTGCACCATGGCTGTTTATAAAACATATATGAGATATTTCGCCTAATTTGAAGAGGATCTGTTAAAATATGTGGTTCTTAGAGCGAAAAATGTCAAATCGGGAGCGAAATTTGTATGGGAGCTATATATAAATCTGAACCGATCTGACACATTTTTACTACAGGTGCTCCTAGTTTAAATATAAGATGTATTGCCGAATCTGAAGACAATCTGATACAAACCACGATACAGGTCGCAATTGTAGCCAGAACCAAATGAAACTTTGTACATCGAAGTTTTTCGGGACAAGCACGATCGCTTTTTCATTTGAAGAAAATCGGTTCAGATTTAGATATAGCCGCCATACGAATTTCACTCCCGATTTGACTTTTTCCGGTCTAGAAACCACGAATTTTCACCGATTTTCTTCACATTTGGCACAACGCCTGATATTTCAACTAGAAACATCTGTTGTAAAAGTGGATCAGATCGGTTCAGATTTATATACATATTTAGCTACCATAGAATTTTCGTTCTGCCCTAGAAGCCACGTATTTTCAGCGATTTTCTACAAAATTTGCATACTTGAACTAGCAGGACCTATGATGAAAGTTGGACACATAGCCCCGATACAAATAGTTTTCTCTTTTGACAAAGTGGGTTATGTTGAATTGTATTCGGGTAGAAAGAGGAGGGTATCTTATAGACGGCGCCGCCTGACTTTAGCCTTTCCTTACATGTATTTTGTAGAATATATCCACGAAATGCAAATGTTTTATAATTAAAAACAGGTTAAACGACATGAAAACACCGGGTAGTCGAAAATGTCATTTTCTAAAAAACCCGGTGTTGGAGTTAACACCGGTTTTCGATTTTGACATCATTATATTAGATCCATGGTCTCTTGGAGTCACGTTCTTAGAATTTTTCGTAAATTACGTTTTTGTCTGACGCCTTGTGCGAAAAAAATCGTCCCGTCCTACTGTACAAGTAATTTTTAACTTTATTTAAAACAAACAACTTTGGGACACGTGTATTGAACTAATTTGGCAATTGTCCCAAATTTGTTTTTGTTGTACATGAATATTTTAATTTTGATACGATTACAATATGGAAACCTTTTTGTATTTTCGTTGTACATACAGTTGTTAGTAATAATATAGCACTAAAGTTTTGTGGGAAGAAATCATCATTTGTGTAAAATTCTTCACCACTCTGCGGAACCGGTTATTATACATTAATTTCAAGTCAAATATACTATGCAAGAAAAAAATAAAAAGTTAGTGGCCGAGACCTAAAAACGTATTATTTTGTATGCCTGAGTCATATTGATTCCTAAAATAAACGCATAAATTGTTTATTTGAAAATTAACAAAGAAACAAGTAAAAAGGCGTTAAAATCGAATCGGGTCGAATCTTATACACCCTCCTCAGTATTACCGACATAGGTTGTCGACTTCATGTAGAACTGCTGTTACATATTAGGAAAAATAAGATATTTTTTTCTAATATCGTTATTTATTAAATAAATTGCGATCTTTCGTTATTATAATTTCTAATTAATTAATTTTAAAGGCCACGTCCACTTAAATGGGATGTCTACAAATATGGTTTTTATAGCTTGATATATAAAGGGTTTTCCAATAGCTACTCGACAACTTTGAATTTAATTTGTGAACGCACTATTTCACTGATCATCTAACTGTTACATTCATTTTTTTCAGTAAACTCAACACTTTCATCATGGTAAAGTACACGAACGAAGAACGTCTACAAATTATAAAAAAAAATGTTCTACCGAAATTCGGAGTCGGTGACCGTAACTTTAAGAGCGATAACTCCAATTTTCTGTCGTTTTTCTCGCCCTAGTAGACAATATTTTTAATGTTTGTATTATCGATGCTATAATTGTACTACGTTGGTCTAGTTTAGAAAAACATCGTTTTAGAAGATGTAGGAATTTAGAGATACTTCTATTCGATTATTTATGAGAAAATGCTTCATTAGGAGTATAAATATACTAAATGAAAGTGTGAAGCAGTTTTAAATTTGTAGTGTCTGCGAGTTAAAGACTGTGTGCATAAGAGGATATTTTAATTTCATGTCTCAAAATTTTGCATACGTTACTCAACAAGTAAGTAATCTTCAATCAGTTAAACCGAGTAATATATACCCTCACTCTCGTAGGGCCGGATAATTTGTTCTCAATAACTGGGCATCGCCAGGACCATTTTGTGGCGAATTTTGTGTTTACACCCATACAAGATCAAGCTGTATCAAGAATTGAAGCTGATTAACCATTTGACGCGTCGTACGTTCTCCGATTGGGCTCTGGAGAAGATGCGCCAAGATGATGAATTTCATCGCAAAATCATCTTCAGTGCCTAAACTCATTTTTGACTCAATGGGTTCGTCAATAAGCAAAATCTGCGTTATCGGTTTCGTGAAAATCTACATGTGCTTCATGAATCACCACTTCATCCACAAAAAATAACTGTTTGGTGCGGTTTGCATGCCGGCGGCGTCATTTGGCCATATTTTTTTGATTATCTCGTTACTGTGAATGGCGCTCGTTATCGTATTATTTTTGGCCCGAATTGGAAAACATGGACTTGGACGACAGGTTTCAACAGGACGGAGCCACAAGCCACACAGCACACGTTACAATAGATTTATTGAAGAGTAAGTTTGGTGAGCGTGTTATATCAAGAAATGGACCAGTTAATTGGCCGCCTCGTTCGTGCATTTAAATCCTCTAGACTTTTTTCTTTGGGGCTATGTCAAATAATGATTTGCTCTATGCCAACAGGCCGACGACATTGGAAGAACTCAAAGCCAACATTGAACGCGAAATAGCGGCCGTTACGGCCGAAATGTGTGACCGAGTCATCCTCAGCTGGGTCCAACGAATCGACCGCTGCCGACGTGCCCAAGGTGGCCACATGAACGAAGTGGAGTTCCATTCATAAATGTTGATTGTAGTTCAAGTCGATCATAAAATTTTGGAAATATTTCAAATGGTTTGCGTTTTATTTAAAAAATTGTCAAGTCCTTATTGGAAAACCCTGTATATATGAGTCATTCCATGTCAAGCGATACGGTTTTTGACCTCGATAACTGCAATTGTTTTGACAGTTTGTGTATGTATTCTTCTCATAAAAAATATTGTATACATATTTTTGGAAAAAAATTTGATTTTTTTTTCAAAACTTATGACCAATTTAACAGTGAAAAAAATACTACTTTGTTCAAAAGGTGTGTTCATTCAATCACCTGTAACTCCTGAAATACTTTACCGATTTTAATGAGTTATACCTTGTTTTGAATGTGATTAGGTTAGATTTTTTTAAGTTTTTGCAATTTTTATTCTTTTATTTTGATTTTCGACATGATTACACTAATTAATGTTGTTGAAATTTTACAGTAGTGTGCTTAGGTCTATTGTTAAGCGACTGTGTGAGTTTGATAGTGGTGAAATGATAGCTTCTATTTTTTACGATTTGTTTCTATTTTTTCACAACAGCTTCAGTCATAATAAGCAAAAATATCGATTTGCAAAAAAAAGCCCAACCCAATTTGTCCCTACGAATTACAGTCTACCGCCCAGCGGCGGAAATTGTGACTTGGAAGGCCTTATATCAGGCCTGTCTACAGCACCCGGAGGCCTTCCATCGACGTTCCATTTTCCTTTCCTTTTTAACATTGCGTGAGATTGGGAGGTCAGGCCTTCCACGAGCTAAAATCGATTGATTTCCCATGTAGTGTCAAAAGTCTATTAGGGACTTTTTTTCAGATTTGGTTGGGCATAACGAAAAAGATTTGTGACAATCCTGATTCTACGTTCAAGTTTTTATAACGGGATACATTTTTGCAGCACACAGACGATATATCAAAACATGATACACCTTCTACAGACATTCTAAAGAGAAGCGAAGTGGAATGTCTACACCTTCCCCATAGCTTCTATTAGCAAGGCTTAGGTTTTATGAAAAGAAGGGAAGATGCACGTGAGAGAGAAACTAGAAACACCTTCCCCTAAAAAAATAAGCGAAGAGGAACGAGATAAAAAGCCTTCTTTTCAGAGGACATATAGCAGGCCATCTTAAAAGAAGTGAAGAGGAATGAGAGAGAGAAAATGGAAACCCATTCCTCTTGCTTTCCATTTGCAAGGCCTTCAATAGACCTTTTAAAAGGAAGCGAATAGGAACGAGACAAAAATCCATACGCCTTCTTCCAGAAGGACATATAACAGGCCTTCTTAAAAGAAGCTGAAATAAGATAAACAAGTACGGAAAGTTAAAGTCCGGCGTGGTCGACTATATGATACCCTACACCTAGTCAATATATCCTGTGGTATTCATTTGAACCTGGTATATATATACTACAAATTTCATGCTTTTATCTGTATTTATAAGAAAATTTGAACACAAGCTTTGAACGGGAGCTATATATAAATCTGAACCGATATAACACATCTTTAGTATAGATTTTATGAAATATAGGACGCTTTCCCAAATTTGATGAAAATCTGTTAAATATATGGTTTCTAGCGCGGAAACAATTAAATCGTTTATATGGTAGCTATATATAAATCTGAACCGATTTGACCCATTTTCGCCATAGATGTTTGTAGTTGAACTATGAGCTGGTTTGCCAAATTTTAAGCAAATCTATTCAAATATGCTATTTCTAGAGCGGAAGTAATCAATTCAGTGGGGAATTTGTATTGGAGCTATATATATATCTGAACAGATATGGCCCATTTTTACCAGAGTTGTTTCTAGTTGAAACATAAGTAGTTATGTGGTTTCTAGAGCGGAAAGAGTCAAATCATAGGAGATTTTTGTATGGGAGCTATATATAAATCTGAACCGATGGCCTATTTTTACCAGAGCTATTTTTAGTTAAAATATATGACGTTTTGCTAAATTTGAAGAAAATCGGTTGAAATATGTGGTTTCTAGAACGGAAAAAGTAAAATGGGAAGCAAAATTCGTATGGCAGCTATATCTAAATCTGAACCGATTTGCTTCAAATTTAATAGCATTCGTCCTTATCCCATAAAACGTTGTTGCGCAAAGTTTCAATTAGTTCTAACAACAATTGCGACCTGGACTTTGATTACAAGAATAGATGGACAGACGGACGGACGGACATCGCTAAATCGACTCAAAAACTGATTCTAAGTCGATCGGTATAATAAACGATGGGTCTATCTCTTTTCCTTTTGGCTGTTGCAAACAAATGCACAAAGACCCTGTGGTGTAGGGTATAGAAAGAAAGCAATGACAAGGCCTTTTAACACGGCTGATAGTAGCATGCCTACAATAATTTCCTGCAATGGTTTCTCGCAGGCCTTACATAAGGAAGCCCTCGCCAAATAAGGCCTTCCACATGCCTAAAATTTGGAAGACCTCATAAATTCCGCCGCTGGGCGTGTTCGTTGATCCGTCTCTGTAAGTGTTTTTAAGGTTTGAGAAAAAATTCAGATTTTTAAATAACCCAAACCTCTATATTATTTTGGGCATTTCCCAAGTTCAAGTAGGTTATTAAATATATCAAAATTCCTATGAATTGAAATATTCTCAAATTTTTTAATGGCAAGTTATTTCTCCGAAGCTAATATCGTAGACACCAGTGTACAGACACTCTCCAATGTATACATGAGTACTGGGAGTATATTAGTTTGGCTTATTCTTTACATGACACATGCACATACCCATACTCTTTGGCGTAGTCGTTGGTGTAGTTGGTAATAATGTTTTTTAGGCCTAAAGCCATTTTATAATTAGTCAGTGTACGACGATAAGAACAATAACAATAACATCAGTGACAACAGTTAAGAAAACTTTACCTAAAATAGTAAACAACTTAAAGTACTTACGAGTATATCGTATACTCAAACAAACTCGCACACACACATGCATATGAATACATTTGTACGTATATGTACGAGTATGTGGCCTCGTTACGAGTACCTGTGCACAATGAAAGGTCACACAGGTTGTCATAAGGCTACGAAGGGTTGGACAGAGAGGAGGAGGATGTTGTCTAGTGGTTAAACAACTAAAGAGTGATTTTTTTGAGGTTAGGATTTTCATGCATTAGTATTTGACAGATCACGTGGGATTTCAGACATGGTGTCAAAGAGAAAGATGCTCAGTATGCTTTGACATTTCATCATGAATCGTCTTACAAACGAACAACGCTTGCAAATTATTGAATTTTATTATCAAAATGCGTGCTCTGTTAAAAAAGTTCATTGCGCGCTTCCATTTTATGGTCAGTTTAATCGACCCACTGAAGCGGCTATTCGGGCTATTGTGACTAAATTTCGCACCAAATTTACATTGTTGGACATTAAACCACCAACACGCTTACGTAGAGTGCGAACTGAAGAAAATATCGCAGCTGTATCGGCCAGTGTTAATGATGACCACCAATTTTCGATTCGTCGCCGTTCGCACCAATTGGGTCTCTGTTACTCAAAAACGTGGAAATGCCAAAATTGGACTAAGCGGATGGACCACCTAAGACGCAGCCGCGGTCAACATTTAAATGAAATTATCTTCAAAAAGTAAATGTCATGGACCAATCTAACGTTTCAAATAAAGAACCGATGAGATTTTGCAAATTTTATGCGTTTTTTTTAAAAAAAAAGTTATCAAGCTCTTAAAAAATCACCCTTTACAATGACAACAACTTATGAACACATGAGTCTAAAATGGTTCTTATTCAAAGGTGAGCCAAGTTAAGGTGAGATGCGGTAAAGTAAGACAAGAAAGTGGAACAACAACTACTATTAGCTATCATTATACAAACAGCAACAACAACAACAAGAACCACACCACAGCAACATTGTGTAATAATTCGGTGTTGTTGTAGCCGTTTGTTGCCGCTACTGAAGGTTGGCACTAACATATGCTAAAACTTTTTAATGATGGGTTAAAGCCTACGATGACTTTGGTTTTGTTGCCGTGGTTTTGTATACACCCAACAAATCCTTCCACGCCTGAATGCTCATCAGGGAAGGATACCTGATGTCTGGACACTGGACTCAAAAGGGAATAATGGCATGGATATAATTTCCAACTATTTGTCTAACTCTCAATCTTGCTTAAATTTGCCATATTTTGAGGCTCCAGTTCTGTCCCATTTTTATACCCTACACCACTTCGTGGTCTAGGGTATTATAAGTTAGTTTCGCGCCAAATGTTTGTAACACCAAGAAATAATTGAACTAGACCCACCTTTAAGTATACCGATCGGCTTAGAATCACCAGCTGAGTCGATTTAACAATGTCTGTCTGTCCGTCTTCTGTCCATCTAAGTTTGTTCGTACTCTTTTCCGCCCTATAAAACACATATAGAACCCGATTTCTTCAAATTTGGCTTAACACCTTATAATCAGACTAGAAATACATGTGGCGAAAGCTGGTTAGATCGGTTCAGATTTAGATATAGCCCCCATACAAATGTCGCTCCCGATTTTCTTTAAATTTGCCACAACATTTTATAATCGAATTAGAAACACCTATGCTGAAAGTGGGTAAGATCGGTTCAGATTTAGATATAGCCCCCATACAAATGTCACTCCCGATTTGACTTTTTCCGCTCTAAAATCCACATATTGTTCCCGTTTTTTCTTTAAAATTGGCACAACATCTTATAATCTAACTTAAAACACCTATGGTGAAAGTGGGTAAGATCGGTTCAGATTTAGATATAGCCCCCATACAAATGTCGCTCCCGATTTGACATTTTCCGCTCTAAAAACGACATTTTGTACCCGATTTTCTTTAAATTTGGCACAACATCTTATAATCCAACTAGAAACACCTGTGCAGAAATTGGGTAAGATCGGTTCAGATTTAGATATAGTCCCCATACAAATGTCGCTCCCTATTTCACTTTTTTCGCTTTAGAAACCGGATATTGTTCCCGATTTTCTTTAAAATTGGCACAATGTCTTATAATTGAACTAGAAACACCTATGCTGAAAATGGGTAAGATCGGTTCAGATTTAGATATAGTCCCCATACAAATGTCGCTCCCGATTTCACTTTTCCTCTTTAGTAACCGCATATTGTTCCCGATTTTCTTTAAAATTGGCACAACATGTTATAATTGAACTAGAAACACCTATGCTGAAAGTGGGTAAGATCGGTTCAGATTTAGATATAGCCCCCATACAAATGTCGCTCCCGAATGTTTAACCGATTTTGACCAAACTTTACATATTATATTTCACCAATAAACATACATGGTGAAAGCGGGTCACATCTTTGCAGGTTTCAATATACCCCCATACAAATTCTTTCCGATTTAACATTTTTTGTCAAACACATACATTTACAGGATGCAAAAATCCTTCCCGATTTCACATTTTTACCGAATTGAATTGTAATGAGATAGAAAGTCCGTCAGTCTTTAGCCTTTCCTTACTTGTTTGGGAGATGCCCATATGTCCATACTTTGGTATAACCCAAATGGGGCCCCCTTCTGATCTATTACAGCTCTAGAAACTACATCTTACATCGGATCTTCATCAAATTTTGCACATCATGATATTTATACACTCCACGAGAGTATTATGTCTTTGTGCAGTTGTTTGTAACACCCAAAAGGAAGCGAGATAGACCCATTGTTAATTATACCGATCGACTTAGATTCACTTTTTGAATCGATTTAACGATGTCCGCCCGTCCGTCCGTCTGTCGATCTGTTCTTGTAATCAAAGTACAGGTCGCAATTGTAGCCAGAACCAAATGAATCTTTGCACTACAAAGTTTTTCAGGATAAGGACGAACACTATTTAATTTGAAGAAAATCGGATCAGATTTGGATATAGCCCCCATACAAATGTCGCACCCGATTTTCTTTAAATTTGCCACAACATTTTATAATCGAATTAGAAACACCCATGCTGAAAGTGGGTAAGATCGATTCAGATTTAGATATAGCCCCCATACAAATGTCGCTCCCGATTTGACTTTTTCCGCTCTAAAATCCACATATTGTTCCCGTTTTTTCTTTAAAATTGGCACAACATCTTATAATCTAACTTAAAACACCTATGGTGAAAGTGGGTAAGATCGGTTCAGATTTAGATATAGCCCCCATACAAATGTCGCTCCCGATTTGACATTTTCCGCTCTAAAAACGACATTTTGTACCCGATTTTCTTTAAATTTGGCACAACATCTTATAATCCAACTAGAAACACCTGTGCAGAAATTGGGTAAGATCGGTTCAGATTTAGATATAGTCCCCATACAAATGTCGCTCCCTATTTCACTTTTTTCGCTTTAGAAACCGGATATTGTTCCCGATTTTCTTTAAAATTGGCACAATGTCTTATAATTGAACTAGAAACACCTATGCTGAAAATGGGTAAGATCGGTTCAGATTTAGATATAGTCCCCATACAAATGTCGCTCCCGATTTCACTTTTCCTCTTTAGTAACCGCATATTGTTCCCGATTTTCTTTAAAATTGGCACAACATGTTATAATTGAACTAGAAACACCTATGCTGAAAGTGGGTAAGATCGGTTCAGATTTAGATATAGCCCCCATACAAATGTCGCTCCCGAATGTTTAACCGATTTTGACCAAACTTTACATATTATATTTCACCAATAAACATACATGGTGAAAGCGGGTCACATCTTTGCAGGTTTCAATATACCCCCATACAAATTCTTTCCGATTTAACATTTTTTGTCAAACACATACATTTACAGGATGCAAAAATCCTTCCCGATTTCACATTTTTACCGAATTGAATTGTAATGAGATAGAAAGTCCGTCAGTCTTTAGCCTTTCCTTACTTGTTTGGGAGATGCCCATATGTCCATACTTTGGTATAACCCAAATGGGGCCCCATTCTGATCTATTACAGCTCTAGAAACTACATCTTACATCGGATCTTCATCAAATTTTGCACATCATGATATTTATACCCTCCACGAGAGTATTATGTCTTTGTGCATTTGTTTGTAACACCCAAAAGGAAGCGAGATAGACCCATTGTTAATTATACCGATCGACTTAGATTCACTTTTTGAATCGATTTAACGATGTCCGCCCGTCCGTCCGTCTGTCCATCTATTCTTGTAATCAAAGTACAGGTCGCAATTGTAGCCAGAACCAAATGAATCTTTGCACTACAAAGTTTTTCAGGATAAGGACGAACACTATTTAATTTGAAGAAAATCGGATCAGATTTGGATATAGCCCCCATACGTATTTCACTCCCTATTTGACTCTTTTCACGCTAGATACCACATATTAAAACTGATTTTCCTCAAACTTGGCAAAACATCTTACATTTCAACTAGAAATATCTATGGTGAAAATTGGTCAGATCGGTTCAGATTTAGATATAGCCCCCATACGAATTTCACTCCCGATTTGACTTTTTCTTCAAAATTGGCAAAACATCTTCTATTTAAACTAGAAACACCCATGAAACAGACCAAATGAGCCAGATCGTTTCAGATTTAGATATAGCCCACATACGAATTTCACTCCCGATTTGAGTTTTCCGCTCCAGAAACCACATATTTTAACAGATTTTCTTCAAATTTGGCAAAATATCTTATATTTGCATGAGAAACACCCAAGATGAAAATGAGTCAGATCGGTTCAGATTTATATATAGCTCCTATACAAATATCGCTCCCGACTTGATTTTTCCGCCTCAGAAACCACGTATTTTCATCGAATTACCTAAAATTGAGAACTGGAAGAACCTATTGTGAAATGGGTCACTTCATTCAATGTTTGGAATTTCCGTGTTCCGTGATACAAATATTCTTTTCGAATTGACAAATTGAACCAGGACATATTAGCCTATGATTAGGAAACATACAAAAATTCTTCCCGTTTTCTCTTTTTTCCGAATTGTATTCTGATAGAAAGTGGAGTGTATCATATAGTCGGCCCCTCCCGACTTTAGCCTTTCCTTACTGGTTTTCAACTAGGAATACCTACCGTGAATGAGGCCCATGTTTTGGACTAGGCCCAAAATGTTGTTATAGGCCCCCTTTTCAAATGTCGGTGCGATTCATCCTATTACTACTGTATAATTTGTTTTTGTCTGTCTGATAATTGGATCAATTACCATATTATTAACCATATTCGTTAAATATGACTAAAGACGAATTTATAGAAGCTGTATAATTTATATGAACTACATAAAATTGCTCCCATGAAATACCTGGGTTTAGTAATCAAAGCGAGGTACATACGCAGGGAGTGGTGTAGGGTATTATATAATCGGCCCCACCCGACTTTAGCCTTTCCTTACTTGTTATCCTAAAAGTACTAATTTGGAAAATAAAAATTTACGAATTTAGAATAACTAAAATTTTACCAATTTTATCGCTGTTAGTCCAATTTGAATATAAAATAACGTATATCGAAATATCTCTTTATATTTTGCGCCTGTACAACCAGAGGGAACTATTCACAGATTTTCATTATTCTAGCTGCAGTCGTTTGAATGGTATTATTTTTATTCTAATTCGCCCCGTTTCCCATTTACACACAAAATTTAGATTGTTTACGTTTCTATATAGTCATACATATTATGGTTGTATATGTAGCCCTTTGGTCGGTACCAATTGTATCACTTTTTCCAAATGTTTCCCACAAATGGACGAATTTCGAAAAATCCCTTTATTTAAAATACCTAGGCGATTAGAGGGATGTTTCTAGATTTTGTCTTTTAATTGGTACCATTTTTCTGTGAGGATGAAGACCCTGGCGAATTGATTAGCCGTCGTTCTTAGCAGATTTACTTGTCGTATTCGACAACTTGGATTATTTTACATAGGGACCTCGGCCTTAAAGCGTACAAAATTCAACTTGGGCAAACATTGAAGGCAGGCAACTTAAATTTGGATGAATGGGCTCTCCAGTCGCTATGTTCATTGTTATAATATTAATAGTCCTCTGCTATATATAAATACAAAACTTCAATATAATCAAAAAGCGAAAGCAATCTTCAAAAATGTGCCCTAAACATTATAAGGTAGAAACTATTTCCCTCAAGCTCGATCTTCCCAATTTTAAATCTCTTGATTCAAGCACAAATTTTGATAGGAAAAGTTCTAATATTTTTTAGCTATAGGCGTTTCACTATATTTTCCATTTTAAGCCTACGCATCGAATCTACGCAGTTAGACGAAGGCAAATATTGTATATGATACATGATTCTAGCTGCAGCAGCTTGAGTGGTGCCAATTTAATCCCATTTAGATTCTGAAGGTTGGAATGTCGTAAGAACTCTCCATTTTCGCTTCTACTCTGTCAGAGCAATACACACACCGAACTTCAATATTCTAACTGCAGCCGTTCGGTTGGTACTATTCTTTCCCCTTTCGCGTCATTTCCCCCCTAAAAGTATAAATTTAGAAAAAATCTTTATGTTTCGTGACTACACAGTCAAATTAATGTATACATCGAATTTCATGATTTCAACTTCCATTGGTACCATTTTTGTCCCTCTTTTCCAACTGTATCCCTTAAAAGTACGAATTTTGAAAAATTCCTATCTTTTACGTATCTTCTAGAGGGATATACACCCCTAATTTCATGTTTCTTGGTATTGTACCATTTTATCCTTTTTTGTCCCATTTCGTCCGCTAAAGTTTATATAAAGCAGAAATTTAAAAAAAATTGCTTAAATAATCTAAATATTAGGGGATATTTTCAATCCTTGTTAGGGAAACATTTTTCCCTCTAGGCCGATTTCGCCAATATTCAATTCCAACCGATCTGCAACCATAAGACACATTAAAGGACGTTCGACGGCTAGCGTGCTTTCAACAGACAGACGGACATGGCTAGAATTTTACCACCATCCAGAATATATGTACTTTCCGATGAATATTTCAAGGTGTAACAAACGGAATGATAAAATGAGTATATCCCTAGGTGTAGGTTATAATAATACGTAACGACGTTTGTTCTCAGGTCGACATTTCAAGATGTTACAAATGGAATGACAAACTTATTATGGCGTCATCCTACACATTAAAAAAAAAGTTTTTACAGTATTAGTACAAAAATATTCGAACAAACATTTATTTGAATTGCTGAAAAGTTTAGTCAGAAGTAGAAACTTCTGAAATTGCACTCAATTAAAACATTTTACTAAAACTTTAGTCAAAAATTCAATATTTACTAATTACAAATTAATTGGATTTTTGTTTTCAATAAACAACTTACAACTTTTTTCATGAATATGTGAATTTCTTTATTTAGTGAATATGAAAAATATTGCTTAAAAATTTCTTTATTGATTATTTGAATTTCAAATTCAGTAGAATTTGTCATTACCTCGAAAGAGTCAAAGGTTCAAAGTTTCATATGGATCGGACATAAATTCCAACCTGTACTTTTATTTATTACAAGATATTGTTAAATAGTCCCAGACTGTGATTCTGAGTCGATTTTGTGTGTTGCCCAAACAAATGCCCAAAGACGTATAACAACATGGTGGTTTCAAATAATTATTTTTAATTATTCTGTACCTTTTGAATTGTTCAGGTGTTTTCACTATGATATTGTAAAAACAAGTAAGGAAAGGCTAAAGTCGGGCGGGGCCGACTATATAATACCCTACACCACTCCCTGCGTATGTACCTCGCTTTGATTACTAAACCCAGGTATTTCATGGGAGCAATTTTATGTAGTTCATACAAATTATATAAATTATATGAATATAATTTATATGCTATAAATTCATCTTTAGTCAAATTTAACGAATATGGTAAATAATATGGTAATTGATCCAATTGTTCGATAGACAAATACAAATTATACAGTAGTATGCCAAAGTCATACCATAGTATGGACATATGGGCATCACCCAAACAATTCTCATTGCAATTCAATTCGGTAAAAATTGAAATCGGGAAGGATTTTTGCATCCTGTAAATGTATGTGTTTGAAAAAAAATGTTAAATCGGAAAGGACATTTGTATGGGGGTATATTCAAACCAAGAACGATGTGACCCGCTTTCAACACGTCTGTTTATATATAATATGTAAAATTTGGCCAAAATCGGTTAAACATTCGGGAGCAACATTGGGGCTATATCTAAATCTGAACCGATCTTACTTTCACCTTTTTTTTTAGTTGGATTATAAGATGTTCTGCCAATTTTAAAGAAAAACGGGTACAATATGTGCATTTTAGAGCGGAAAAAGTCAAATCGGGAGCGACATTTGTATGGAGGCTATATCTAAATCTGAACCGATCATACCCACTTTCAGCATAGGTGCTTCTAGTTCGATCATAAAATGTTGTGCCAATTTTAAAGAAAATCGGGTACAATATGTGGTTCCTAGAGCGGAAAATGTCAAATCGGGAGCGACATTTGTATGGGGGCTATATCTAAATCTGAACCGATCTAACCCAATTTTTGCATATGTGTTTCTAGTTGGATTATAAGATGTTTTGCAAAATTTAAAGAAAACCGAGTACAATATGTCGTTTCTAGAGCGGAAAATGTCAAATCGGGAGCGACATTTGTATGGGGGCTATATCTAAATCTGAACCGATCTTACCGAATTTTTGCATAGGTGTTTCTAGTTGGATTATAAGATGTTCTGCAAAATTTAAAGAAAACCGGGTACAATATGTCGTTTCTAGAGCCGAAAATGTCAAATCGGGAGCCACATTTGTATGGGGGCTATATCTAAATCTGAACCGATCTTACCCAATTTTTGCATACGTGTTTCTAGTTAGATTATAAAATGTTGTGCCAATTTTAAAGAAAATAGGGTGCAATATGTGGTTTCTAAAGCGGAAAAAGTGATATAGGGAGCGACATTTGTATGGGGGCTATATCTAAATCTGAACCGATCTTACCCAATTTTTGCATAGGTGTTTCTAGTTGGATTATAAGATGTTGTGTCAATTTTAAAGAAAATCGGGTACAATATGTGGTTTCTAAAGCGGAAAAAGTGAAATAGGGAGCGACATTTGTATGGGGGCTATATCTAAATCTGAACCGATCTTACCCAAATTTTGCATAGCTGTTTCTAGTTGGATTATAAGATGTTGTGCCAATTTCAAAGAAAATCGGGTCAATATGTGGTTTCTACAGCGGAAAATGCCAAATCGGGACCGACATTTGTATGGGGGCTATATCTAAATCTGAACCGATTTCCTCCAAATTCAATACCGATGGTCCTTGGCCAGAAAAAATAACTTCTGCCAAGTTTCATGACAATCGGACAACAATTGCGACCTGTAGAGTGCGAACAAGCTTAGATGGACAGCAGACTGACAGACGGACAGACGGACAGACGGACAGACGGACAGACGGACGGACAGACAGACATCGTTAAATCGACTCAGCTGGCGATTCTAAGCCGATCCGTATACTTAAAGGTGGGTCTAGCTCAATTATTTCTTGGTGTTACAAACATTTGGCGGAAAACTAACTTATAATACCCTAGACCACGAAGTGGTGTAGGGTATAATTATCAAACAAGCTAACATCATTCTTAATCTATATATATAAAAGAGTTGCGTTACTGACTGACTGACTTATCATTGACCAGCCCACAGACCAAACGACTGAAGCCAGGCTCATGAAATTTTCAGGGTAGTTCCCAAATATGACGTAAAAGTCGACTAAGAAAGGGTTTTACGAAATTCGTACTTTTAGGAGGTAAAATGGGACGAAAAGGGATAAACATCGAACCTTCGTCCTGACTAAACGGCTGTAGCTAGAAACATGAAATTCGGTGTGTTCCTTGCACTGACCATGACCATTTGTACTTTTAAGGGAGGAAAGAGACAAAAAGGGATAAAATGGTACCAATTTAAGAATTGTAGCTAGAATCGTGAAAATCGTTATTTACATTCCTCTGAAACGTAGACTTGCAATATAAATTGATTTTTCGAAATTTGTATTTATAGGGGGTGAGCGGTACAAAAAGGGATAAAAATGGTACTAATTTAAGTATTGTAGCTATAGTCGTGAAATTTGGTGTGTAAATTCCTCTGACAACAAATCTAAATGGATTTTTCGAAATTTGTACTTACTAAGGGTGAGCGGGACAAAAAGGGATACAAATGGTACCAACTACCTTTGACAACGTAGAAGCGCAGTAAGATTGGATTTTTTCGAAATTTGTACTTATGAGGGGTAAGCGGGACAAAAGGGGATAAAAATGGTACCAACTAAAGTAACGGAACTTAAATGTATATTTCAAAATGTGTACTTATTAGGACGATGCGGTACGAAAAGTAATAAACGTGGTACCATATAAAGTACATGTTTTTAGGAGAAATAAAAACAAATGTAGTGATTATTAAAAATGTGTACTGTTTGGGAAAGAGATGCAAAAATTTATAAAATGGCGGGCTGTATCTAAAACATTAGATCGAAGATATAAAAGCTCTGCGATTGTACTTTTTTTGTTCTAAACTGGGTAGAAAATGATAAAAGTTATACATACGAAGGGACCTCAGCTAAAAAAGTGCAATTCAACAAGCACATTCGTTTGATTGTGTAAGAGTGCTACATAATTTGAGGTTTCCACATTACCATTTTATCTGTATCCAGTTATTTATTATCTAATAACAAATAACTGTCTTTTTCACGTGCGAAGCAGCGGGTACTGCTAGTTACATACAGGTTTGCCAGATGTGGGGATTTGTCCCCAACAATGAGGATTTTATGATAAAAATATGAAATGGGGACAGGAAATTTATTAAATTATTTCGGGCATTTGTGGTGATATTCGAAGTACTTTGAAAAGTACTTAGTTATTGATATGAACTCTGATGTTGATATAAACTCAGATGACCATATTATATTCCATGAAATCCAAATTTATTCACAAATGTCGCTGTAACATTTATTACTTGGCTACTACGTTTATCATGATTTTGGTCGATGATAACCAAATCAGATAAAAAAAAAATTAATATGATATGAAAAAGAAAGTTTAAGCTACAAAAAAGGAGCAACGAAAGGAATATGAAATATGGTATTTCACACAATCAATAAAAAATTAATTAAATAGGCTCCAAATTCCTATACCTTTCATCCAACAAGACATCATCTGACATCTAATTAGAAAAAAATTATGAAATATTAATTTAATAATCAAATTAAAATTTATTTAATTTGAAGCAAATCAGTTCAGATTGAGATATAGCTCACATACAAATGTCGTCTCTCGATTTGACTTTTTCCGCTCTATAAACCACATATTTCACTCGATTTTCTTCAAATGTGGCACAGTACCTTACTATTGAAGTGCATACATCTATGGTAAAAATTATATATAGCTCGCATACAAATCTCGCTCTCGATTTGACTTTTTCCGCTCTATAGACTACATAATAATACCTATACAAAAATCGTTCCCAATATAACTCGGCCCCGCCTGACATTAGCCTTTCCTTACTTGTTTTTAATTAAAATTTTTATGTATGTAATCTTGCAAGTGATAGAGTACCAAAAACTGAATTTTTTATTCGATGTAATACATATTTGAGATTTTAAAGATGTAGAAAGGCTTTTAAAAAACATTCAGTTACCCATGTCCTGTATGAATTTTAAATCAAGAATTTCCATAGAAATCATATCACTTGCTCTAAAAGAAATTATCTAATGCTGCATACGAAATACACTTTTTGCGGTTTTTGGAATTTTCTTATATGGAGTTTAACAGGCGAAATCCGGTCAAAGTGGATTTAGGGCGCATACTCTGATTCAATCAAAATATCGATAATTCCGGAAAAGTGATACAATCCTTATCCGCTTTTTCGCATCCAAAATTCCGGCGAAAAATAAACTCTACACCATTTTCAGGTGTAATTCAAAGGACACCATTTGAAATTCAAAAATTACATTTGAAATTCAAAAAATATCAATTGAAATTCAAAAAATATCATTTGAAATTCAAAACTCGTCATTTGTAATTCAAAACTCATCGTTTGCAATTCAAAACTCGTCATTTGAAATTCAAAACTCGTCATTTGAAATTCAAAACTCGTCATTTGTAGTTCAAAACTCGTCATTTGTAATTCAAAATACACCATATGAAATTCAAAAGTTTTCATTTGAAATTCAAAAATTATTCCATTTGAAATTTAAAAGATTCAATTTGTAATTCAAAAATGTAAACAAAATTATTTCTGAAAAATATACATTAGGTGGGGTTGCATTTATTTTTTCTGCAAATTTGGATATTCTGCAGTTTTGGAAACAGATTTAATAAAATGATAAGCAACTAATAATTATAATGATGTAAAATGTCGGTAATTTCATATATAGTTTATAACCTTCACCAGCTCAGAGAGCATCTGCATATAATTTATAATGACTTGCATTTTACTTAGGGATTATTTGTGTGGGAGGTACAACAAATAATAACTATTCCGGGTATAAAGTGATTGTATTACAGGTATAAAGTGATTGTAAAACACAATATTAAATTGTTACTGATCAGTTTTATTTCAACAAAAGCTTATGTCAATTTGTGTGAGAGGTCTTGCAATATCGCTCATATGAAAACATTACCAAAGATCAAATTTCAGAGTATTCCTATAGAAGTTATAAAATCTTTAGATTTAAATAGGCTAGAGTGATTTGCGTGGGAGGTACGAAAATCTGTTTTGTAAACAGCAGAATATTAAAATTTACAGAAATAAATAAATGCTACCCAACCTAATGTATATATTGCTTAAATAATTGTGTTTACCCTTTTTGAATTGCAAATGGAATAATTTTTGAATTTACAAATGGAATTATTTTTGAATTTCAAATGAAATCTTTTGAATTTCAAATGGTGTCTTTTGAATTACTTATGACGAGTTTTGAATTACTTATGGCGAGTTTTGAATTTCAACTGGTGTCTTTTGAATTACAAATGACGAATTTTGAATATCAATTGACATTTTTTGAATTTCAAATGGAATTATTGAATTTCAAGTGATATTTTTTGAATTTCAAATGGAATTTTTGAATTTCAACTGGTGTCTTTTGAATTTCAAGTGATGTCTTTTGAATTACAATTGAAAAAGGTGTAGTTAATATGTAGTTCCATAAATAAATTTCCATGTCATGGTGGTCGTCCTTCTCCTTTAGTTGAAATTCATTTCATAGTTTTGTTTGTAGTCTGTACAAAAACCTGAATAACAACAGCATCACTTAAATCTTTAGGACAGCCTACTTCATACTCATGCATACATTACGTACATACATGCATGTGCTTACATTGTTTACCATAATTGGCTGTAGGTATCATTTCATGTAAGAGGCCTACGGGTGAAAATGGAAAACAACTCACGAAACAACTTGTGTTATCTTTTTAGGATAATAATCATAGATTCTCCTGTGGAAATTTACAATTATTTGCTCTGCTACTCATCGCAATACACATACACATGTAATTTCAAATGGGTGTACAAGTGCACTACGAAAAATTAGTTGTCCCAAATCTAAGTAAAATCGTACAGAAATATTGGGAAATAGTTTCTACACTCAGAAAAAATCAAGATATTTGAAAAATATATTATATATACATGATAAAATAGAAAGATGTGACTCATTTTTCAACCAAGGATATTACGATCAAAAAATTTAATAGAATTTATTACCTGCGCCAGGGTATTATATGTGCATTTGTTTCTAATACCCACATACTAACTAAAATGCTTTATGTCTATTATCGAAAACAAAAGATTACAAATTTGGCCGAACCGAGTGGTTCGAATTTTGCCAATTACCTGAAGTGCTAGGCAAGCATTTTTATTATTTTAATTTATTGCTATATTAGGAGTTTCTAATTTTGACTAAACTGTTCAAAAAATCATATACATTTTCTTCGACTAATTTTGTTTTACTCTAACCACTTTTGTTTCGTCAAAATTATCAGGAGCACTTTTCTCTGTGTACACGTGCTCTTTTTACACAGTCTATCTGTTAGGAAACGAACCCCACACCCCCACCCGAAGTGGTAACGACTTTTTGCGTACCTGCCGATATCATATGCAGCCGCATAAGTTTTTCCATCAGATTTATTGCTTTGCAAGTTTATATCTCGGCGTGCAGTTTCGCAGTATATTTTGCACACAAACTCCATTGATTGTTGTCGTTTGTATCCGGATCTTGTACATACCCGCATACATATTGGTATGGTTGGTATGTATGTATGTACGTGTGCGTGCATATGGCTGCGTAACTCATTAATGAGTTTTTGGAAATTCCACAAGGATGTTGCTAATTAATTAATAAACTTATATTTCGCAGTATTTCCTCACACGAAAAGTATCCGCACACAGCTGATTTATGTGAAGCTTTCTAGCTTTACATTCAATTTGTGGTGAATAATTTAAAGCGTTGAAATTAGTTTAAATTTGACTTCAGGGAATATTCGGAGGAAATTAATTGTCGCCATTTTTTGTCGAATATTTTGTAGCAGCGAGTAGATGATGATATGTTTATCTTATTAAAAGGGAAATTAGTTTTAGTTTGGTATTGAGAAATTGGGGGAGGACGGTGTGATAAGTGTGGTTAATTTATATGTGGTTTGCTTGGAATCATTCAAAGCAGAAAATATTTTTTATAAAATTTAATTTATGTTCGCATTTTTCATTTTCTGGGCACAATAATACTTAAAATTTACTAAGCCAACAAATAAAAAAGGGTTTCTGATAGAAATTCATTGGGTAAATGCGCAAAAATGTGGAGAAGGCGCGCCTAGGCGGTCATATCATATTCAGAGATAATTTCACCGTACCGCTCGTGGCCGGATTTAAGAAGAAGTGAGAGCAGATCCCCATGAGGACAATGGCACTTGCCTTTGTACAATGTAGTCGGGAAATATCCATCAGATAACATTTTTAAATTTATATTTATATTATATTACTTATATAATTAAGTCTGTCCCATTAATCGTCACCTGAAATACAAAATGGTGGAACAGAACATAAAAAAATAATACACTTTCTCAAACAAATTTAGACATCTTTTGGCAAAAAATAAATGAACGAAATCTTAAAGGTATTAAAAACAAAATGGTTTCATAATAGGAGTGAATGTTAATACCAGTTAAAGTTTGCCATTCCGTTTGTAATACCTTAAAAGACGGAGTATATATATATTATCGATCGTCATAAGATTCTAAGCCGATCTAAACAAGTCAGTCTGTTGAAAGCCCTCTGGCATATAAACAAAAGCATCTATGAATTCTCAATTTTTCCAGTATAGTCATTTAGATGAGATAACAAATGATCAAAAACGGTGCAGAAGAATTTTTTATACACTCCACAAATGCTTTGTGCATTTGTTTGTAACACCCTTTGGCTTAGGATCACTTTCGGAGTCGATTTAGCAATGTCCGCTTGTCTGTCAGTCCGTCTGTCCATCTATTGTTGTAATCAAATGACAGGTCACAGTTATAGTCCGATCTTAACAAAAATTGGCACAAGCAAGTTTTGTGGATCAAGGACGATTAGAGGGATTAGATTAGAGGGAAATCGATTCAGATTTAGATATAACCCCCATACAAATGTCGCTCGCGATTTGACCTTTTCCGCTCTAGAAGCCACATATTGTACCCGATTTTCTTTAAAAAAAAAACATCTAGAACTACCTATGCTGAAAGTGGGTAAGGTCGGTTCAGATTTAGATATAAGTATAAGTAAGTATATACAAATGTTGCTCCCGAATGTTTAACCGATTTTGGCCAAACTTTACATATTATATTTCACAAATAAACATACATGGTGAAAGCGGGTCACATCGTTCCATGTTTCAATATACCACCATACATATATCCTTTCCGATTTAACATTTTTTGTCAAATACATACATTTACAAGATACAAAAATCCTTCCCGATTTCACTTTTTCACCGAATTGAATTGTAATAGTATAGAAAATGGAGTATATCATACAGTCGGATGCGTCCGACGTTAGCCTTTCCTTACTTGTTTTTGTACGGGTACTATATATGTTGTCTCTAGAGCGGAAAAAGTCAAATCGGGAGCGAAATTCGTATGGGGGCTATATCTAAATCAGAACCGATTTTTTTTCAAATTAAATAGCGTTCGTCCTTGTACCGAAAAACTTCGTTGTGCAAAGTTTCATTTGGTTCCGTCTACAATTGCGACCTGTATCGTGATTACTAGAAGTCACATATTGTATCAGATTGTCTTCAGATTTTGCAAAACATCTTATATTTAAACTAGGAAGACCTATGGTGAAAATAGGTCAGATCGGTTCAGATTTATATATAGCTCCCACACAAATGTCACTTCCGATTTCACATTTTCCACTCAATAAACCACAAATTTTAATATATCTTCTTCAAATCTTTCAAAATATCTTATATTTCAACTAGAAACACCCATCGTAAAAAATGGGTCAGATCGGTTCAAATTTATATAGAACTTTTCCTCACCAGAAACCACGAATTTTCACCTAAAGTGAACATAACACTTTATATTTCAACTGGAAGCACTTATTGTGAACGTTAGTCACTTTATTCCATATTTGGATATATCCACGATACAAATTCGATTTGACAAATTGGACCAAGTCATATTATCATATGATTAGGAAACATACAAAAATTTTTCTCGTTTTCACTTTTTTACCGAGTTGAATTGTATTCGGATAGAAAGCGGAGTGTATAATGTAGTCGGCCCCGCCCGACTTTAGTCTTTCCGTACTTGTTTTTGAACTATAAACATCTGTGGTTAAAGTGGATCAGATCGGTTCTGATTTAGATATAGCTATCCGATCCTAACAAAAATTGGCACAAGGGAGATTTTCGGTACAAGTACGAACACTTAATTTGAAGCAAATCGGTTTAGATTTAAATACAGCTCCCATATAAATTTCGCTCCCGATTTGAATTTTTCTACTCTGGAAACCACATATTTTAATAGATTTTCTTCATATTTGACACAAAACCTTATATTCGAACTACAAACATGTGTGGTGGGTTAGATCGGTTCAGATTTCGATATATCTCCCATACAAATATCCATTTAATTTTTTGGGCTCTAGAAACCACATATTTTTACCGATTTTCTTCAAAATTGCCATATCAACTTATATTTCATTCGCTCCCGATTCGACCATATATTTTATTTATTTCGACTAGGATTTTCTAGTAAATATCCTTCTGATTCAACTTTTTTCTCTCAAGTTATTACAGATTTTGTATCAGTTAGTCGGCCCGCCTGACTTTAGCCTTTCCTTACCTGTTAACACATTGAGTGCCACGTCGTACGTTTCCGTACGACAGTGATTGCTTTTACTTATAGCCCAACAAATGTTTGAGCCTCCTGGGAAGGTTTGCGTCAAACCCGCTTTGCACTCAATGGCTATGAATCATAAAGCCGCGAATAATAGAAAACTTTTTAATCATATCAAATAGTAACCCTCTTTAGATTAAACTGTAGAAGAATGATTAATAATTACACTTAAAATTAAGGAGAAAATCAGTTTTTTTGCTCTCCTGAAAAGTTGTATTTTTGCTCATAGCCACTTTTGAATATAACCCATCGATATATATTCTCGATCGTCGTAAGATTCTAAGCCGATCTAAACATGTCAGTCTGTTGAAAGCGCACAATTTAGTTTACATTTCATCATTCGTCAAAGTTGGCAATTTACAGTGTTTCTGGAAATAGATACACTGCAGGTAAAGATAAAGACTTAAAAGACTGGCTAGCTCACAAGTGGACAGTGATACAACCGAAATATTTTCGAAGCAAAGAAAGGATTGATTTTGGTCAGGAACATCCACAAAATTGGATCTAACTGAAAGTAAGTTGTAGAAAGTAAGTATGAAGAGAGTAAGTGGACAGTGATACAATTTTACAATTAAACAAACAAAGGATTGATTTTAACCAAGAATGTTTTAATCATTTCCAATGAATAATTCTAATTTCGATTGCAGTCAGGTTTATAGTTGTTGTAGAGTAAGTATCAGGAATGTCATCATGAAACTTATGGAGCGTTTTACTGACACTATTAGCTGTTAATAAAAATTTTTTAAAAAATCGAAGAGGTACTTTTTTGTTTATGAAAAAACTAAATTGAACATATTCGCTTGTGTTATGCCCCATGTTTTCGATCCATACAACAACACCGATTGTTGAATTAATTGATGTTTAATTATGTTTCTAAAATCGTGCGACTTGACACCACTAGGCTTTTTCTTGTGGTTTTTTGTCAAGTCTATGTTAACAAACAGTGACGTCCACATAACCTAAATTATCACACACTGCGTATATGGGTACAACAAACCCATATACATATGAGTTGGTCCAACCGATTGTAACTATTTCATTAGTTTCATTTGCCATTTGCCGTGAATACTTCAAGAGGTCCACACTTTTTCATTCTATGATGCCTTACTGTACACACTACCCTCGAAAAAAGGACGATAAATCAGTATAAAAATCACGAATTCATAATACACCATTAATTATTAAATTAATTATTTATTGTAATTGATAGGAAGCACATTCAATCAAGTGTAACAGCATGAAAACACACACAAATATATATTTGATAATGAACAATTCCGCCAGAAATAATATTTCATGTTATCATGATAAAGCCACTATATTATTTAGTGTAGTAATTAATTTTATTCAAAGAATGCAGACAATTTTGCGTTGAACAAAAATCAATGTTCAACAACAGTTCAATGGTTGGGCTTTACTAGGGTTCTATAAGTCGACTTTCGAATAATCAATTGACTAATGAGTTATTGGCTTGATAACGCCTTGGTTTCACTTCAAATATCCAAAAAAAAAAAAAACTAAAAACCGAATCTCTAAAATCGATGAGTAACTCCTATAAGTAATATGAGTCATTCCATGTCAAACCGGACAAACCAGGCGATGTAAATGTCTCCATTTTTTCAAAAGGTGTTTCTTAGTGAAATACTTTGATTTGTCCATGGCAATCTAACAACAAAAAATAATTTCAACAACCACGATGGTTTTCTTTCCAAAATTATGAAAATAATCAAAGTTATCCTTAACCATATCCTGCCTCAATATATTTTATCGGAAGAGTGGCATTTCACCCTAATATCTCGGTGTTGGACTCGACATTGTTTCTGCAACATTAAAATATATTATTATTATTTTCATAATTATGGATATTCTTCTTTGGTCTTTGTAATAAAAACTAAAGCAAACAGTGCTCAAAGAGGAAGCTCTTCGTTCCATAAGCAATCCATAAAAATCACTCAATTGTTAAATGAGGGTCATTAAATGTTACACAACATCAAAATAAAGATGAACACCAATCGAAATATACTTCAGCGAGCGTCTGGGCCAGAGGAGAGTCCAAACAAAAGTTGTTCGTACAAATATTAATAACTTGGACGCACAGGAGCACATCAGTGCCTCCCCACACCCTCCCCTGTCAACCACCAAGGAGGGAGCTCTTCTGTGCTGGCAATGGCTTTTGTACCGTTCAGCACAACATTTGCTGGTGCTTCAACTTATTAATAAACAGTGAAGAAGTAAGCACTGGAAAGGCCACAGAGAATGAGGGAATGCCAGAGAGAGAACAAGGCGAAGAATTTTAGCCACAAAGTAAAATTAAGTATGGATCACAATATTTGTTATGGTTGCAATTATTGAAATATTCCCGGTTTCAGAGATATCAAGGATGACCAAAAACCGGTTATTTCAGAAAACCAAGTGTTTGGTGTTTTCGCAAAACCATTAATCAGAAAAAAAATACATATTTTTCAATTTTACCTTCCGAATTTATTTAAATTTATTTCTATTTGTAACATTTAGCTATGTATATTGATTTGCGGGAGTATTCTAAAGGAAGAATTAGGTCAGAAAGATAAGCATATAGTACAATTTTCCCGAAGGACTATACGTAACATATACTGACGTATTTTGGCTTTCTGAACTCGAAAACGATATTTAAAAAAATTAGGTACCTTTAAGATTTGTGCTATCATTTTGGAGATATATTTCTGTTCAATTATTATGGCTACAAATGTTGAGAATATGACTTTCATATACAGGGTGGGCCATTGAAAATTTTAAATTTTAACTACCGATTATTTTTACTTTGAAAGGTAGAATAACATTTATTTTTATACACTCCACGAGAGTATTATGTCTTTGTGGATTTGTTTGTAACACGCAAAAGGAAGGGAGATAGACCCATTGTTAATTATACCGATCGGCTTAGAATCACTTTCTGTGTTAGATCGGTTTAGATTTATATATAGCTCCCATACAAATTTCGATCCCAATTTTAATTTTTCCGCTCTAGAATTCACATATTTTAACAGATTTTCTTAAAAATTCGCAAAACACCTTATATTTCAACTTGAAACACCTGTGGTAAAAATGTGTTAGATCGGTTCTGATTTATATATAGCTCCCATACAAATTTCCTTCCCAATTTGAATTTTTCCGCTCTAGAATCCACATATTTTAACAGATTTTCTTCCAAATTCGCAAAGAAACCTTATACTTCAACTGGAAACACTTGTGGTAAAAATGTGTTAGATCGGTTCAGATTTATATATAGCTCCCAAATTTCGTTCCCCCACAAACCGCGTATTTTCAGAGAATTTCTTAAAATTGAGCATAGAAGAACTTATTGTGAAAGTTAGTCACTTGTTTGGATATAGCCCGATAAAAATATTATTCTCGATTTGACAAATTGGACCAGGTCATATTAGCCTGTGATTAGGAAATGTGCAAAAACGTTTTTCCCGTTTTCACTTTTTTACTGAATTGAATTGTATTCCGATAGAAAGTGGAGTGTATCATACTGTCGGCCCCGCCCGACTTTAGCCTTTCCTTACTTGTTATTTTTATTTTTATTTTTATTTTTATTTTTATTTTTATTTTTATTTTTATTTTTATTTTTATTTTTATTTTTATTTTTATTTTTATTTTTATTTTTATTTTTATTTTTATTTTTATTTTTATTTTTATTTTTATTTTTATTTTTATTTTTATTTTTATTTTTATTTTTATTTTTATTTTTATTTTTATTTTTATTTTTATTTTTATTTTTATTTTTATTTTTATTTTTATTTTTATTTTTATTTTTATTTTTATTTTTATTTTTATTTTTATTTTTATTTTTATTTTTATTTTTATTTTTATTTTTATTTTTATTTTTATTTTTATTTTTATTTTTATTTTTATTTTTATTTTTATTTTTATTTTTATTTTTATTTTTATTTTTATTTTTATTTTTATTTTTATTTTTATTTTTATTTTTATTTTTATTTTTATTTTTATTTTTATTTTTATTTTAATTTTTATTTTTATTTTTATTTTTATTTTTATTTTTATTTTTATTTTTATTTTTATTTTTCCATGCTTTATATAAGGTTACTTTCTATATATGTTTGTGTGCCACAAAATTTGAAATCAATTTTTGAAAGCTTTTTTCTCAACCAATTTTGCTCAAATTTTGCACACTTAATCATTTTCGATGACAATACAAGGAAATGGAAAAATTTGACCAATTGGACAAAGGGGCGTGGCACCTCCCATACGAAGTTAAAACCTATTATTGAATATTGTCAGTTCTATGACACCTAGAGTGCTGAAATTTTGTGTAAGTGCATCTAGCATCAATTCGCATAGTTGTTCCAAAAAGGAACGGTATTGGAAAAGTGGGCGTGGCACCTCCCATACGAAGTTAAAACCTATTATTGAATATTGTCAGTTGTATGACACCTAGAGTGCTGAAATTTTGTGTAAGTGCATCTACCATCAATTCGCATAGTTGTGCCAAAAATGGGCGGTATTGGAAAAGTGGGCGTGGCACCTCCCATACGAAGTTAAAACCTATTATTGAATATTGTCAGTTCTATGACACCTAGAGTGCTGAAATTTTGTGTAAGTGCATCTAGCATCAATTCGCATAGTTGTGCCAAAAATGGGCGGTATTGGAAAAGTGGGCGTGGCATCTCCCATACGAAGTTAAAACCTATTATTGAATATTGTCAGTTCTATGACACCTAGAGTGCTGAAATTTTGTGTAAGTGCATCTAGCATCAATTCGCATAGTTGTGCCAAAAAGGGGCGGTATTGGAAAAGTGGGCGTGGCACCTCCCATACGAAGTTAAAACCTATTATTGAATATTGTCAGTTCTATGACACCTAGAGTGCTGAAATTTTGTGTAAGTGCATCTAGCATCAATTCGCATAGTTGTGCCAAAAATGAGCGGTATTGGAAAAGTGGGCGTGGCACCTCCCATACGAAGTTAAAACCTATTATTGAATATAGTCAGTTCTATGACACCTAGAGTGCTGTAATTTTGTGTAAGTGCATCTAGCATCAATGTGCATAGTTGTGCCAAAAATGGGCGGTATTGGAAAAGTGGGCGTGGAACCTCCCATACGAAGTTAAAACCTATTATTGAATATTGTCAGTTCTATGACACCTAGAGTGCTGAAATTTTGTGTAAGTGCATCTAGCATCAATTCGCATAGTTGTGCCAAAAATGGGCGGTATTGGAAAAGTGGGCGTGGCATCTCCCATACGAAGTTAAAACCTATTATTGAATATTGTCAGTTCTATGACACCTAGAGTGCTGAAATTTTGTGTAAGTGCATCTAGCATCAATTCGCATAGTTGTGCCAAAAAGGGGCGGAATTGGAAAAATGGGCGTGGCACCTCCCATACGAAGTTAAAACCTATTATTGAATATTGTCAGTTCTATGACACCTAGAGTGCTGAAATTTTGTGTAAGTGCATCTAGCATCAATTCGCATAGTTGTGCCAAAAATGGGCGGTATTGGAAAAGTGGGCGTGGCACCTCCCATACGAAGTTAAAACCTATTATTGAATATAGGCAGTTCTATGACACCTAGAGTGCTGTAATTTTGTGTAAGTGCATCTAGCATCAATGTGCATAGTTGTGCCAAAAATGGGCGGTATTGGAAAAGTGGGCGTGGCACCTCCCATACGAAGATAAAATCTATTATTGAATATTGTCAGTTCTATGACACCTAGAGTGCTGAAATTTTGTGTAAGTGCATCTACCATCAATGTGCGTAGTTCTGCCAAAAATGGGCGGTATTGGAATAGTGGGCGTACCACCTCCCATACGAAGTTAAAACATATTATCGAATAGTGTCAGTTCTATGACACGTATAGTGCTCAAATTTTGTGTAAGTGCATCTAGCATCAATGTGCGTAGTTGCGCCTAAAATGGGCGGTAATGCAAAAGTGGGCGTGGCACCTCCCATATGAAGTTAAAACCAAAATTACACCTACTGTAATTTTGTGTAAGTGCATCTAGCATTAATGTGCGTAGTTGTGACAAAAATGGGCGGTAATGGAAATGTGGGCGTGGCACCTCCCATACGAAGTTAAAACCCATTTTGGAATATATGCCGTTCTATGGCAGATAAAAAACTGAAATTTTGCAGTAATTTTTCCTTCTACAAAAGATAACTAAAAAAGAATTTCTAGGCCCAATAGAATTCTGCTTGCATAAAGCATGGATTTGAAAAAATTTTTTTTTTGATTTACTAGTTATTTTTATTTTTATTTTTATTTTTATTTTTATTTTTATTTTTATTTTTATTTTTATTTTTATTTTTATTTTTATTTTTATTTTTATTTTTATTTTTATTTTTATTTTTATTTTTATTTTTATTTTTATTTTTATTTTTATTTTTATTTTTATTTTTATTTTTATTTTTATTTTTATTTTTATTTTTATTTTTATTTTTATTTTTATTTTTATTTTTATTTTTATTTTTATTTTTATTTTTATTTTTATTTTTATTTTTATTTTTATTTTTATTTTTATTTTTATTTTTATTTTTATTTTTATTTTTATTTTTATTTTTATTTTTATTTTTATTTTTATTTTTATTTTTATTTTTATTTTTATTTTTATTTTTATTTTTATTTTTATTTTTATTTTTATTTTTATTTTTATTTTTATTTTTATTTTTATTTTTATTTTTATTTTTATTTTTATTTTTATTTTTATTTTTATTTTTATTTTTATTTTTATTTTTATTTTTATTTTTATTTTTATTTTTATTTTTATTTTTATTTTTATTTTTATTTTTATTTTTATTTTTATTTTTATTTTTATTTTTATTTTTATTTTTATTTTTATTTTTATTTTTATTTTTATTTTTATTTTTATTTTTATTTTTATTTTTATTTTTATTTTTATTTTTATTTTTATTTTTATTTTTATTTTTATTTTTATTTTTATTTTTATTTTTATTTTTATTTTTATTTTTATTTTTATTTTTATTTTTATTTTTATTTTTATTTTTATTTTTATTTTTATTTTTATTTTTATTTTTATTTTTATTTTTATTTTTATTTTTATTTTTATTTTTATTTTTATTTTTATTTTTATTTTTATTTTTATTTTTATTTTTATTTTTATTTTTATTTTTATTTTTATTTTTATTTTTATTTTTATTTTTATTTTTATTTTTATTTTTATTTTTATTTTTATTTTTATTTTTATTTTTATTTTTATTTTTATTTTTATTTTTATTTTTATTTTTATTTTTATTTTTATTTTTATTTTTATTTTTATTTTTATTTTTATTTTTATTTTTATTTTTATTTTTATTTTTATTTTTATTTTTATTTTTATTTTTATTTTTATTTTTATTTTTATTTTTATTTTTATTTTTATTTTTATTTTTATTAAGTAAAATTGCTGCGTATGGGGTTCAGATAACCCACACGTGACTATCGAGAAGCCAATGCATCCACAACGAGTCACTGTGGATTTTTGACTGGCGGCATCATTGGGCCAACGGTGAGCGTTACCGTGCCATGCTCAACGTCTTTAACGTAAACAGTAAGAAATTTAATTAAAATCGTGTTTTCAAATGAAGCTCATTTTCATCATATGAATGATATGAAAAGTTCAACCTTTTCAATAAAACAACAGTCTCCAAAAATTACGAAAAACACAGAAAACGATGCCTACAAATTAGATAAAATAATATTTTATATTATTTTGTAAAAAAATAAAAAATTAATAATAAATGTGGCCTTAATTTGTGAATCAGTAGGCCTCAATGCACACAAAATAATATATTTTTAGGTCTCGGATATAAAATCATTGTTCATTACTTGACAAAAATCACTGCAATTTACAACCGGTTTGGTTATTGTGAGAAATCGGTTAAACGCTTTTCTGTTTTCAACATCAATAGTTGGTATCGTTGCTTTTTAATGTTAATGCTGCTGATACTGTGGCTATTGAACCTGTTGCTGTTGTTTTTGTCCAAGTACTTGTTGTTACTTTAATTTGCATTGCATTTCAATTTATTTACCCTCGCTCACTGTTGTTATATCAATTTTAAATATGTCCTACTTCTGTGTTGCTAAATGCATTTATCAAAAGGGTGTACATGGTGGAAATGGCCTCAGGATTTAAAGTATTTTATTATGATATCTGAGTCGTAAAAAATGTGCCAGTTGGCAACACACTGTTTGTTGTTATGGAATATTTCGCAATTTTTGTAATTTTGTAGAAAGTAATTTGTGTGCTAGTACGAAACTGATTAGATTTCGAATTGTACAAACTTAAATGATATACCCAGCAAAAAAAGAGCACCCAAAGAAGTGAAAAAGATCTCCATCTTGTGATTCGGAAGTAGTGGGATCTTCACCAACGAATTTACATGGAGTTGTCATAGGAGGGAAGTCCTTTATTTCGAAAGACTTAAAAGTTATTTTAAAGTGTTGCAAAGGAAGCACTCTTTCACTAGTTTCCATTTCTGTTTTAAAAAATCCGCCGCTACCGAGGGTAGAACAGCGGACCTTCTGGTTGCTACCACGGCACTCTAATATCAGCTATCCTATGTTGTGAATGATGAATAACCAAAGCATACCATTTCGTTTGTTGAAACTGACAATAGGAAACTTAACAAAATATTTATATAGTATGAATTAATATATAACGCAAATTACAGTTTATTTAAATAAAATTAGTATTAAATAAATTAACACGAATTTTACTGATATTATATAGTATTAATAATTAACAAAAAATTAAATATTTGACGAACATTAATAAATCAATAAGTTTGTATTTTTTTAAGCAAAGTTTTTTAAGTTGTTAAAATTTTACAAAATTAAATATTGTTTATTTAAAAAAGTAATAAGAAAAAAAAAAACAAAAAAAAATGTTTTTTCCCGAGCCACGATTCGAACCTAGGTCCTTCGGCCGGACACCTTACCTCTGTAACCCCATACTAAAAATTCGTTACCATTCACTTGTGAAAATGCTGTTCGTTGAATATTACGGGATAATAACATATTATCTACTTTTGTGGAAGTTGTTTAAGAGAACTTCCTCAAAAGCGGAAAAAATGAACATGGATTTTCAGATGCTATTAAAATGTGCTTCCTGCGGAAGTACTTCCAATTTTTTTTGCTGGGATAATAATATCGAGGTCGATATTAGTGTTACAAAAGAAAAAATCTGTAATAAAAATATTTTCTAATCTCCTTCTCTTACACCCTGATTTTCAAATACGCAACGAGTCACTTCACCCAAATTTTGGCATTTTGCTGTTATTTAAAACGCAAACGTTCACCTACGTGATTTTTTGCACTGAGTTCTGTTTTTGTGGTTTGATTTTCACAGCTGGTGTTGATTTCTAAGTAAAGCTATTCGATTTATCGCAAACTATTGTTCATAGGTCTTATATAAAACAAGTAAAAACGACGTTAAGTTCAGCCGGGCCGAACTTTATATTCCCTCCACCATGAATTGCATTCCACAGCTGTCGATCTTTCGATTTTCGTAGAAATGCAGTAAGATTACAGAAAAATGTTAAATTTTTGCAATATAGCAATTCAAAATATTGAAAAAATAATTTTATAAATAAATATAAAATTTTAATTATTTTAACCACGCTTATAAGGCAAGGCTACCAATGTGTTTACACTATATATATTGAAATAATCCTCAAAGAGCTTAAATACCCCAAATATTGGGGGAAAGTGGGTACATTTTCAGATACAACCGTTTGGTTGGTTGTAATTCTATCCTATTTTAATTTCAAAAGTACAAATTTTGAAAAATCCATTATCTCACACATACACAGTGCAGGATAACCTAACTTCATGATTTTACCCATTTTTGCCGTGAAAGTAAAAAAGTAAGAATTTGGAAAAAACCTCTTATTTTACGAGTCAATGAAGTCAGAAGAATGTATACTCCAAATTTCATGACTCTAGCTGCAACCATTTGGTTGGTACTATTTTGATCCCCGTTTTCCATTTTACCCCCTAAAAGTACGAATTTCGAAAAATCCATTTAATTCGCGTGACTACGCAATCATATGAATATATACACCGAATTTCATTATTCTAGGTGCAGTCGTTTGGTTTGTACCATTTTTATCCCTCTACTCCATTGTACTCCTTAAAAGTACGAATTTGGAAAAAAACACATTTTCATTATGTATCTACTCAATTGGAGGAATGTACGTACACACCAAATTTCATGCTTCTAGCTGTTGTCGTTTGATAGGAACCATTTTTATCCCTTTTTGCCCCATTTTACCCCTTAAGAATCAGAATCACTTTATAACGTACATGCGTATACCCAATATCATTTAAATATAAGCAAAAATATTGAAGAAACATGCTAAAATACTCTAAATATTAGGGATATAGTCCTTGTAAGGGGAACAAATTTCCTTTGGGCCGATTTCGCCCAATTGCAATCCCAACCGATCTACGACTAAAGGACGCATTTATGGAAAATTTGGACCTACCAACTTCTTTCGTTTAGATTCAACAGACGGACGGACATGGCTAGATCGTCTTAGAATTTTATGACGATCAAGAATACATTATTTATAGAGTATCAGGTCGATATTTCAAGGTGTTACAAACGGAATGACAAAATTAGTATTGTGAACGATATTCGACAATTGCAAAAATAGATTTCTTACTTTATCAAAGCAAAGCGACAACCTCAATATACTCGAATACAATATGTCATTCATACTCATTCGGTGACATATCAAGAAATTGATGACGAAAGGAAATTGAAATAGGGACCAATTACATCATCCAGAAATTCAATTCAAAACTAACACATACAATTCTCCCTCCTTGCTTCATCCAACTCCTTATATTCCTACAGCCAACAGAATGCACTGATTTTATAGGGCACATTCTCTGAGTGATTCTGTCAAAAAAATGTTACTTATCTATTTCTCTGGATGGTCTGACTCGAGGACATGAACACAGCTTTGGATTTATTTAAAACTAACAATGTTCATTTTCTTCAAATATGCTACGTTTTCTTCGCTAGGATGTCATCTAGGAAATAGTTTAGTTCTTCTATTTGTAATGATAGTTTTATTGCGCCAACAAAAGCGATATTTAAAAAATCCCTTACGTTTAGAAAGAGGGTCATAACTCCTATATTTATAAACATTTATAAGAATAAAACAAGATATTTTTCCAATTTTTCCTGCACTTAGAGTGGCAAAAACAAACAAGCAACGAAAAGCTAAGGTCGGGCGGAGCCGACTATATATATATCCTCCACTTTGTAACCTATTAAATTTAAATGCGAGGAAAAAATTATACCCGAAACGATTTTCGTATGGCTATCAGTGGTTTCTAGAGCGAAAGTTTGTATGGGAGCTATATCTAATTCTGAACCGCTTTGACTGACTTTCACTATAGCCTTTTAAAATATAAGGTGGTGTGCCAAATTTGAAGCAAATCGAGGAAAATATGTGGAAAAGGTCAAATCGGGAGCGACATTTATATGTGGGATATGTCTAAATCTGAACCGATATGCTTAAAATTAAATAGCGTTTTTGCACCAATTTTTTTAGGATCGGAAAAAAATTACGACCTATACGTTGACTCAGATATGGATTCTTAGCCGATCTGTATAATAAACAATCTCGTTTCTTTTTGGGTGCTACAAACAAATGCACAAACTCATAATACCCTATTGTGGGGATAAAATTATTTATATATAATTTTTAATTTTAATTTTTTATTTATAATTTTAATAATTCTTAGTAATAACTAACTAATAAAATATTGAGTAAAAATTAAAAGTTTACTCATGTTGTAAAAGCATTTTAAAGTTTGTCTTTAATATTATTTTCTTAACTTTTCCGCATTTGGAATTAATGAAATCCACGACGTACAGTGGTTCAGAATCAAAATCCTTCGGCGAAAATTCAACAAATTTTGTTTTAGTTAACATTTTTGAGTTCTGTAAAAAAACAAAATTAGCAAGGGCCCAAGGATTATTGAAATATTAACTTTAAAAATTGGGCAATCGGATATGTTTTAGAAATCGGCCCAAAGTTGACTACTTTTCGTATTTTTCGATTTTAAAGAAAATATTTTTTTTTATTTTTTATGTTTTTAACGTATTTTTACATGGTTGTTCATAATGCGAAGAAACAAATTATTTTTTTTACAGATTTTAACTGTTTCTAGAAACGTAATTTCTTTTTTGACTTTATCGAACTGTTTCTCACACAGTTTAAGAGATTTTGCATTAAATTTGTATTGGAAATTGTGTTTTCTAAGCTTTATTATGTATGTACCAAATATAGTTTGTTTATAATAATTATATAAAGAAATATTCTTTATGAACAAATGTCTGGCATTGGAACAACACAATTTTTTTTCCTAAAATATGTATATATTTTCTTAACGAAATATATACATATTTGGAAAGGTTGAAGGGTTGTCTACTAGAACAAAAGTTATTGAATTTTGGCCGATGGATTTTGATTCTGAACCACTGTACTCTGTCGGTGGAATGTACATATAAAATTACATTTTGGTACTCACCGAATTCCGTGGCTCTGCAAAGAAAAAAATTGGAGAACGAGTTTCAGTTAAATATTGTTTACTTCAATTGAAAATTATTTGAAATTTAGTTAAATGACATTCTATTAATATTATTTACTTCCTTTATATTGAAATCAAAAAAATACTGTCTAATTTTACTATTTGTGTACCTACAGGCATTGCATTGCTTAAGGAATGTAAAAAAAATAATCTTTGATGAACATTTACGCTGTAAGAGGAATGTACGTTAGGGTGGTTCAATTTCATACTAGACCCGTGGTTTTCTCAAAGCTATTTTGAGATTTTTATCTATTTTTTTAAAAATATGTCTGAATTTCAAAAAAGGCCCTTCTTTCCTCACTTCAAAACTTTATGAAGAGTATACAAAAAAGGACTGGACAGTTGTCAGTCAGTTCACTTCGTTATTTGAAGATTACCTTTAGATCCCTACCTGTCGAATGAGACAACTGCACGGAAATTAACTTGCCACTCCATGTATATATATTTCTCATTTCGTTTGTAACGCCTTAAAATATTCATCGGAGACTCCATAAAGTAAAATTCTAAGACGATCTAGGACTAAACAAGGACTAAAAATACCTCGTAATATTTAGACTCTTCAGCCATTTTTTAATTTCTGATTTATATGTACTCGAAATTTGTTGTGTACATTTCTCTTGTAGCGTAAAAGCACCAAAAATAAATACACGTTTTAGCGGGATAAACGGGACAAAAAAGGTATGAAAATGGTACCAATTATACGACAATAGCTAGAAACATGAAATTTGGAATGAACATCCCTCTAGTTGCGTAGATACATAAAATAGAGGAATTTTTCAAAATTCGTTTATTTTTGAGGTACACAATTGGAAAACTGGAATAAAAATGGTACCAACCCAACCGCTGAAGTTGAAATCATGAAATTCGGCGTGTACATAAATCTGACTGTGAAGATGCGAAATTAAAATCAATGAAACTGGTACCAATCAAACGGCCGTAGCAAAAATCATGGAATTAGGTGTGTATATTCCACTTTGTAACATATTGGATATTCTATATTTGAAACTTTCCTATCAAAATGGTACAGACATTTAAGCTGTAGCTGGAATCAAGAAATTACAAGTGCGGAAAATCGGTAATGAGGGAAATTTTTTCTACCTAATAATATTTAAGGCACATTTTTGAAGATTACAGCCTAATGTTCACTTTTTGATTCCACATGAAGCTTTATATTTATAGCATCAAAATTCTCTTGATATGGTGTGCACTTCTATGTATAGTCTGCCGATAATACTATGAATTGCACTCCGTTGTGGAAGGTAAATAAGACTCGGCTCGGCCGTACTTAACACCTTTTTACTTGTTATATTTAGATTAATCGAAAAATAACTCAAAAACTTACTTACATGCTCTTCTTTCTATGTCTTCTATGGCCATGTCCGTCCGTCCGTCTGTTGAAAGTACGCTAGCATCTAAACGAAAGGGGTTAGAACATTCAAATTTTCCACACATGCGTCTTATAGTCTTAGATCGGTTGGGAAAACGGCCCAAAGGGAAAATTTTTTCCCTCACAAGGACTAAAAATACCCATAATAATCGCTAATATTTTTGCGTATTTAAGCATGTGTTTTGAATATGTCTGTTTATATTTGCTTGATATTTGGTATGCGCATTCCACTTATAGCAAAAACGTGCACCATAAAGTGATTCTTATTTGTAGGGGTTGAAATGGGCCAAAAAAGAGATAAAGGGAAATGGTACATATTAAACGACAACAGCTAGAAACGCGAAATTCGGTGTGTACATACCTCTAATTGAGTAGATACATAATATAAAAGTATTTTTTCCAAATTCGTACTTTTAAGGGGTAAAATTGGAATAGAGGGATAAAATTGGTACCAACTAAACGGCTGTACCTAGAATACTGAAATTCGGTATATACATTCCTCTGATTGCATAGACACGTAAAATACACGGATTTTCAAAATTCGTACTTTTTGGGGTTAAAATGAAAAAGGGGATAAAAATAGTACCAATCAAATGACCGCAGCTAGAGTCATGATATTCGGAGTATACATTCCTCTGACTGTGTAGACACGGGAAATAAACTGATTTTTTGAAATTCGTACTTTTTGGGGTCAAAATGGAAAAGGGGGATAAAAAATAGTACCAACCAAATGACCGCAGCTAGAGTCATGGAATTCGGAGTATACATTTCTTTGACATGAAAAATAAAATGTGTTTTTTCCAAATTCGTACTTTTTCTTTTACGACAAAAATTGGTTGAATCATGAAGTTAGGTTATTTTGCACTATGTACGTCTGATAATGGATTTTCAAAATGTGTACTTTTGGAATTAAAATAGAATGGAAATACAACCAACTGTAGCACCCAATATCTACCAATATTTATGGTATTTAAACTTATTGAAAATATAAATATAAGAATATTTATTTTTTGAATTGACGTATTGGTAGCCTTGCCTTATAAGCGTGGTTTGAAATAATTAAAATATTATATTTATTTATAAATTTATTTTTTCAATATTTGTATTTGTTTTGGTTTGGCTATATTAAAAAAAATTATATTTTCCTGTAATATTACTGCACTTCTACGAAAATCGACATCCTCTGTGGAATGCAATCCATGGTGGAGGGTATATAAAGTTCGGCCCGGCCGAACTTAACGCCGTTTTTACTTGTTTTAAATAAAACGATAAAACTTGATTATGTGTTTTATATTCATATCAAAATTTAAATAATGTACAGGAAATTTTATTCGATTAATCGAATAAGAACTGTCGACTAATAAGTAAGTACGAACAATTAGATACCCTACTACGAACCACATCATCATATGGCGTGAGAGAGAGAAGTGAATTGACTTTTTATTTGCACTTTGGGATCAGTCGTGACGTTTATGGAAATTTTCACCATTCTTCCGTAAGATTTCCAATGGAAATTTCAAGATGTTGGAATATTTCGACAAGTCAGTGGAATAGTTGCTGTCTACATGGGATGAGATTTTTGCTTACATAATATTCGTTGAATATCGGAAGTTGTTACAGAATTAATAAAAATAAGTCTTTTTATGATTATGGCGTAGATTACAATTAACCAATGTCATCATTATTTCCATAAGTAGTAGTACGTCCTTTTGCGCAAACATGGTGTGCAGTGATTTACGCCGCGATCATTTGATTACAATAATTCGCTTAGTGGTTTTCAAGTTCCACTTCCAGCATCACTGCCAGCTCATTCATAACTTTCTAATCCCCATCACCCCAAAATCAAAAATCATTCGCTTCTATTAACAAAATTACAAAATCCTCATTATTGCCATATTCCGGAAAATATTTTATAAATTTGCAATTATAAATTTTCAAGTTTCCCTTTTATTTTTATTTTTATGGCAGACAGAGACTGTTATTGCCGTTGAAGAAGTAAACAGCAGTTCTGGTGTTGGTGACACTCCAAGTGCCAGCTGGAAGGAAGACAAAGCAAATGAAGGACACTTGTAAGAAGATGATATAAGACTGCGAAAAACGAAGCGAAACGAAACGAATGAACAGCAGAGCAGCAGCATACAATTACTGACACAGTTGAGAAGAAGTAAATAAGAAGTGACACAGTCTGCCAAGATCCCTGGCCGTAACCAGCTTGCAGTTCCTGTGAGCACAGACGTCACAGACATCCTTTCTGTCCCTACACATTTTGTATTTTATGCTTATTTAAGTACCTCCAACGTTGTTACAGTGTAAGAGGATTTATTTAGCACTAATTAATTAGCTATTATTTAAATTATTTATTTGATGCTTTGTTTCCGACTTTGCGCAATTACATTTAATTGAGTATGTTTCGTGGGACACCACGGCGTATGAGTGCCATGATTTATTTATTCATACAACACCAAGCGAATGAATGCATGGAACGGAACACATGCTCCAGTTTCTCCAAAAATTAAACATAGTTAATTGAATGGAAGCTCGTGTACTTTGGCGTTATTTTTCCATTAATTATTATTTGATTTTGATGTAAATGTTTAGTGATTAAAAAATATGTAATTAAGCAAACTGTTTGCAACAGTCATCAATATTTAAGTGTGAGTATCATGTGTGCGGATGATAAATCACCCATTGAATCGGAGATAGTATGTGTTGAATATTGTTGTGATAGTAATTTACACATGGAATTTATTGTAAGAAATAGTAATAATGAAATACATTTGTAAAACCTTACATGATAATAAAAGGTGTTGTGAAAATTAGGATTATTTAGAGATAATAACATTGACAATCGATATATTTTAGAAATTACTATTTTTCGATTTAAAATGAAAGTAAATTTTTTATATTTGGTTTTTATGTTTTTTAACATATTTTAAATTATTTGTTCATAAGGCAGTCGAGTGTTGAATTTGACTTCAACGGCAAATAAAATAAATAAAAAAGTCTATGTGGTTCTCTGCATCACTACAAGCGCCTATATATAGCTTCGAGTACTAAACCCAGGTGTTATAATATCAGGAGGTGGTCTATTTTAACGTATTATTGAAATTTTGATGGAAATATGTTTTTATGTGTTTTTTTAACATATTTTAAATTACTTGTTCATAACGCCTTTGTTGAGTTTGACTTCAACGGCAAATAAAAAAGTCTAACTAAAGGGTGATTTTTTAAAAGCTATAGGAAAGTTTTTCAAAAGAAAAATACATAAAATTCAGAAAAATGTTTGAAATCTTTATTTGAATCGATAGTACGGTCCATATAATTTAATGTTTGAAGATTATTTTATGCAAATGTTGACCTTGACTGCGCCTCAAATGGTCCATCCGCTTAGTCCAATTTTGACATTTCCACGTTTTTGAGTAACAGAGGCCCAATTGCTGCGAACGGCGACGAATCGATAATTGATGGTCATCATTAACACTGACCGATACAGCTGCTATATTTTCTTCAGTTCGCACTCTACGTAAGCGTGTTGATGGTTTAATGTCCAACATGTAAATTTGGTGCGAAATTTAGTCACAATAGCCCGAATAGCCGCTTCAGTGGGTCGATTAAACGGACTTTCTTAACAGAGCACGCATTTTGATAATAAAATTAAATAATTTGCAAGCGTTGTTCGTTTGTAAGACGATTCATGGTTAATTTATAGACCAAACTGAAGATGTTTGACAGTGAAACAAAACACGAAACGTGCGTCAGCTGTTTAAACCAGTGCTACCAAAAAGATAACAGCTAAAAAATCACCCTTTAGATTTCAGCAACACTGGCTGTCATAAGTGAAATCTAGAGTGTAGACAAATTGTAAGTGATATATGAGCGGGCGTTATATCTTTGCGTTCTGGTCCACTTTTACTCTACGTGTTCCATGTGATTAAGGTCAGATGTAAAGTTCAGTTTCTAGAGGGGAAAGGGGAGAATTGACCACAGCCAGGGCTGTGGAGTCGAGGCAAAATTGCTCCACTTCGGCTTCGACTCCAGTATTTTAAAATATTTTGACTCCGACTCCTACTCCGGAGTCGACTCCGAATATTCAGTCAATAATATTTAGTGGTGTATATTTATTAATATTTATAAAATATTTTATTTTATACAACAAACAAAAGTATCCACATTGCAGCCGCTACTAATCCCACATCACGAATAATTTTCGTGTAATACCCAATCCTTTTTGTCTTTTCTGTAAAATTTTTTTATTTCATCCAATTCCCGTTGAAATACAATTTTGTTTTTGTATTTCAACGGAATCAGTTCTTAACCTTTTAGCCTTAGTTTGCTCCAAACTATCGAAATACTTTTCGAAGTCGTCAGAAGGCGTTGATTCGTGAGATCGTATTGCACAATTAAGAACCATCTGGACTACAAGTTTTTTGCATTCTTTCTGCCAGTTCATATAATCCTTGTCATGCCACTAAAACTTGATAATGGTTTAATAAAATTGTATTTAAAGGGACGACATATATTCCCGCCAATAGAATAGAATTCTTCATTATTTCCGTCTCTCTTCTAGTCATTGAAGAAACAATATCGTTTGCAATTCCATTTTCAAATTTCTCCAATTTATTTATTGAAATCGCCTGGTTTCAATTTCTCGCTTTGAATTTTTTGGTTGCAGTATAAGGACCCTCTAAAACATTTTCGAAAATTTTCAATTTCTTCATCCCAACATTTTTCTGCTCATGCGAGGTCATTATTGTCCAAATCGTTTAAATAACTTTACGTTTCAATTAGATGTTTCAGGATTAAATACGTACTTCCCGAAAGAGTCGCTTGATCTGTAATAGCTCCTTTAAAATTGCATCAATAACTGAATACCACATTAACTTTAGTTTTACTTTAATTTTTTACATTTATACACAATTATAAAAGTTGTGTTCACAGAACATGTCTCAGACTAATATTTTAAGATTTAAAGTCTTTATTTATTAAATTTTGTCAGCCAGGAAATATATTTTAATTTCTAATAACGAAAAAAAAACATTTACACCGAGTCGGAGTCGAAAAAAATGGTAAATTTCTAAGGTTGTCATTCCCTTGTATCACCTTAAAATATTGATCACATTAAATTCTAAGACGATCTAGTCCATTTCCGTCAGTAAAATGCACACTAATATCTAAACGAAATAAGTCAGTTCAAATTTTCCAAGAATACGTCTAATGGCTGTAGATTGGTTGAAATTGAAAATGTGTGAAATAGATCCAGAGCAAAAATGTTTCCCTAACAAGAAGAAACAAAGTTTTTGAAGATTTAAACTAATATTTTGTTGTATACTTTGCTCTCGCTGAGTAGACGTAGTAAATAGAGGTCGACCGAAGGTGTTTTTTTCGGCCAAAGCCGAACTTCATGCGAAGCCGAATGTTTTTCAATACATACATGCTAAAATCGGTAAGCTCGTGAAAATATATACCGCGCTTCGATTATACTTTCAGATAGTTTTATATTTCGAATACGATGACAGTTCAATAAGTAGTCGACCTCAAAGTGATGGATTCATGGGCAAGTATAACAAACGAATAATTTATATTTTTTCCAAAATAAAAATTAGTAGCTATGGATTACACGTAGCTATGAAAAGTTATTACTTTGTACGGCCTATAAACTCCTACAAAAACTATGGTTTATCGGTTTGAAAATGTTATCATGTTCTCATGGTCTCTCCGTTTCAGTGGGTAT
>CANDYM010000406.1:0-22685 GCA_947397865.1 Polietes domitor
TTCATGATGAAATGTCAAAGCATACTGAGCATCTTTCTCTTTGACAACATGTCTGAAATCCCACGCGATCTGTCAAATACTAATGCATGAAAATCCTAACCTCAAAAAAATCACTCTTTATAATATGTAAAGTTTGGCCAAAATCGGTTAAACATTCGGGAGCAACATTTGTATGAGGGCTATATCTAAATCTGAACCGATATTACCCACTTTCAGCATAGGTGTTTCTAGTTCGATTATAAAATGTTGTGTCAGTTTTAAAGACTATCGGGTACAATATGCGGTTTCTAAAGCGGAAAAAGTGAAATCGGGAGCGACATTTGTATGGGGGCTATATCTCAATCTGAACCGATCTTACACACTTTCACCATAGCTCTTTTAAGTTGGATTATAAGATGTTGTGCCAATTTTAAACACAATCGGGTACAATATGTGGATTCAAGAGCGGAAATAGTCAAACTGGGAGCCACATTTTGTATGGGAGCTATATCTAAATCTAAACCGATTTGACCTACTTTCAGCAGAGGTGTTTCTAGTTCGATTATAAAATGTTGTGCCAATTTTATAAAAATTCGGGTACAATATGTGGTATATGTGCTTTATAGGGCGGAAAAAGTCATATCTGGAGCGATATTTGTATGGGGGCTATATCTAAATCTGAACCGGTTTCCTCCAAATTCAATATCGATCGTCCTTAGCCAAAAAAGTAACTTTCGCCAAATTTCATGTCAAACGCACAACAATTGCGACCTGTATAGTGCGAACAAGCTTAGATGGACAGACAGACATCGTTAAATCGAATCAGCTGGTGATTCTAAGCCGATCCGTATACTTAAAGGTGGGTCTAACTCGATTATTTCTTGGTGTTACAAACGTTTGGCGCGAAACTAACTTATAATACCCTAGTCCACGAAGTGGTGAAGGGTATAATAAAATCCAAGAAAGTAGATTTTGGGCATGTATCCGAACGCCAAAAATAAACAATTTAAAGTTTTCGAAGCGACAGAACAAAGCACAAACATTTCATTTAATGCTCTACTCACTATTAATGTGAACGATCGTTCTCCGTCGCGTCCACATTTTCGAACAAAATAAGATATATATGATCTTTAATTAATTTTGAAACTTGAAAAGATGTTTGAATTGATCTCACGTTGCGCTTCATTATATGAATTCTGTAACAGGTTCGTTTGAAATATATATTTATTTTACTTTAATAAAATGTGAATGTTTCATTGGAAAAAAAAGCTTAACTCATGGTAAACAGTATGTTGACGATTTCCCGTGCTGTCCCAGGATCCCGGGAAATTGAAAAAATAATTCCCGTTTCCCGGAAAAAAAGTACGGGAAACTGCAAACCTTAGGACAGACGGACGGACGGACATGGCTAGATCGTCTTAGAATTTTATGACGATCAAGAATATATATACTTTATAGGGTCTCAGGTCGATATTTCGAGGTGTTACAAACGGAATGACAAAGTTAGTATACCCCCATCATGGGGGTGGAGGGTATAAAAAACTAACTAGAAATCGATTGTGATGAAAATGCCTAAAAAGACTCTCACCTAATATATGTACATAGAGGCAGCCATAATTTTCCAAAGACCGAGGACACCCTATTCACACATTTTTCCCTCGCATGAATGCAAAATGAATTCAATCGAACATCACTCCCTCAATTAACCAGCATCAAATGATGGCGGCATTCGAGTCCTAAATGATCCCCCAGAATGTGAATGCGGATGTAAAGAAATGTGTAATAATTCCTATTCAAATTAGTACAAATCAAACAAATGCATTCGAAATGCCATCAAAAACAAAAAGGTATTCAACAAAACATGGAAATTCTTTTCGAATAACAACAACAACAACTAAAACAAATCGATAAATGTACGCCTCCATAATTTTGTTGTGCAAATAATGACAATGGGCTCGTTGCATCCTAGTCCATAAATTAGAAAGCATTTAATGAACTCTCATCTGTAATGACCATTTGAAGACTGAGGCAACAAAGCGGTCGATAATCCCTCCACGACACTACGACACCACGACAAACAAGCGAGAAGTTATTGCGTAAATTAAATATCGATATTGGAGAAAACGTGAATGTGAATAAAAAATTGTTAAAAATCTGCGGGATACTTATGCGGCGTGTATGTCACACTGTTAAGTACCGTGTGGTAAATGTGAACTACATGCATCCAAAAAAGGAGGGTGTTTTATTTGGAGTGATGTGGGAAAGAAGTTGAAAATAAGGCAAAATTAAGAGCTGAGAAAATAACACTATGCAACAAAAAAATAAAAAAAATCAGTCCGAGGCCTAAATTATTAAATTATTGTTGTGCATATTGAGGTATATAGATATAAAACAGAAAATATTTTTATGGATAAATTAAAAAAAATCCAATTTTCGTCACAGTACCTTTAATATGTGTAAACTGACTTTGGAAATACAAGTCTGATCCTTTTATATGTCAAATTAAAGATAATTATGATGCCTACAAATGTTTCGAATTTTTCTTGTTCTTCTCCTAGAGTTAAGAAAAAGTTGACATATTTTTAAAAAAGTTTTTGTTTGCACGAAAAATAGAAAAAATATTATACAATTATTTTGTTTTATTTTTTATACCCTCCACCTCCAGGATGGGGGTATATTCACTTTGTCATTCCGTTTGTAACACCTTGAAATATTCATCGGAGACCCCATAAAGAATATACATTCTGGGTCGTGGTAAAATTCTAAGACGATATAGCCATGTCCGTCTGTCTGTTAAAAGCACGATAGCGGCCGAACGAAATGAGCTAGGAGGTTAAAATTTTTCCTAAATGTGTCTTATGGTTGCAGATCAGTTGGGATTGAAAGTGGGCGAAATCGGCCCAGAGGGAAAAATTTTTCCCTCACAAGGACTGAAAATACCCCGTAATATTTAGAGTATTTCAACATGTTTTTTGAACATAATAGCTTGTATTTACTTGATATTTGCAATTCGCATTCCCTTTATAGCATAAAAGGGCACCATAGAGTGATTTTTATTTGTAGGGGGCGAAATGGGACGAAAAGGGATAAAAATAGTACCTATCAAACGACAACAGATAGAAACACGAAATTTGGCGTGTACATACCTCTAATAGAGTAGATACATAATATACAAATATTTTTTCAAAATTTGTAGTTTTAAGGGGTTAAATGGGGATAGAGGGATAAAAATAGTACCAACCAAACGGCTGCACCTAGAATAATGAAATTCGGTGTATATATTCCTCTGATTGCGTACACACATATAATAAAGGAAATTTTCATACTTTTAGGGTGTAAAATGGAAAAAGGGGATAAAAATTGTACCAAACAAAAGGATGCAGCTAGAACCATGAAATTCGCGGTATACATTCCTCTGACTGAGTGACAAGAAAAAAAAAACGTTTTTCCAAATTCGTACTTTCAAGGGATTCAATGGGAGCAGAGGGATAAAAATGGTACCAACTAAAAGGCTACAGCTAGAATGATGAAATTTTCGAAAGTCGTACTTTTAAGGAGTAAAATGCGAAAAAGCGGATAAAAATGGTACCAACAAAATGGCCGCAGATAGTATCATGGAATTGGGTATATACATTCCTCTGAGTGCATAGCCACGTAAAATATTTTTTTTTTTCCAAATTCGTACTTTATTTTGTTGCTATTACGGCAAAAATGGTAGAATCATGAAGTTGTCTTATACTGCGTACGTGAGAGATAAGGTATTTTCAAAATGTATACTTTTGAATTTAAAATATATGAAAATACAACCAACCAAAGGACTGCAGCTGAAAATACACTCTCTATCCCCGAATATTTAGGGTATTTATGATTGCTGTCTTATATATACTTTCGCCCGGGAAGGATTTTTGTATCCTGTAAATGTATTCTTTTGACAAAAAATGATAATTCGGAAAGAAACTCTGTAAGGGGGTATATTGGAACATGGAACGATGTGACCCGCTTTCACCATGTATTGGTGAAATATAATATGTAAAGTTTGGCCAAAATCGCCTAAACATTTGGGAGCAACATTTGTATATATATAAATAAATGTATATCTAAATCTGAACCGATCTTACCCACTTTCACCATAGATGTTTTAGTTAGATTATTAGATTTGTGCCATTTTTAAAGAAACCGGGTACAATATGTGGTTTTTAGAGCGGAAAAAGTCAAATCGGGAGCGACATTTGTATGAGGGCAATATCTAAATCTGAACCGATCTTACCCACTTTCTGCATAGGTGTTTCTAGTTGGATTATAAGATGTTGTGCCAAAGTTAAAGAAAATCGGGTACAATATGTGGTTTCTAGAGCGGAAAATGTCAAATCGGGAGCGGCATTTGTATGGGGGTTATATCTAAATCTGAACCGATCTAGCCCGCTTTTGCCACAGGTGTTTCTAGTTAGATTATAAGGTGTTGGGCAAAATTTTAAGAATATTGGGTACAATATGTGGTTTTTAGAGAGGAAAATGTCAAATCGGGAGCGACATTTGTATGGGGGCTATATCTAAATCTGAACCGATTTGCCGCAAAATAAATAGCGTTCGTCCTTGATCCACAAGACTTACTTGTACCAAGTTTTGTTAAGATCGGACTATAATTGCGACCTGTAATTTGAATACAACAAAAGGTGGACAGACAGACAGACGGACATTGCTAAATCGACTCAGAAAGTGATTCTAAGCCGATGTGTATAATAAACGATGGGTTTAACTCGTTTCCTTTTGGGTGTTACAAACAAATGCACAAAGACATAATACTCTCGTGGAGTGTATAAAAAGTTATATATATAGCTCATTCTGCGCCACCCTGTAGAATCTTGAAATTAAGTACGTACATTCCTCGTAAATCATGAAGGCCAAACTTAAAGTAGTGCAAATTATTTAAAAACAGAAAAGTACTAAAATGGGATTCTCTAGAATCGAAAAATTATTGAAAATTAGATATGAAAAATGATAAAGGGATTGTTGCTCAGACAGACGGACAAGGCTAAATCAATTCTGAAAGTGTCTCTAAATCGATTAGAATAACAAACGACGGATATATCTCGTTTCCTTTTGGGTCTTGCAAACAAATGTTTAATGATATGGGCAAATCTACGGTATAGTACGATTCCATGTCACTCAGGCTTCTAACCACTTTAAGAGCAATATATAATATTTCTGAAAGTGTCATAATTTTCAAAACGACGAGTTTAACCTCGCCAACATCCTAAAGTTTTAAAATTATGCTGTTAATGTAGTCTACTGAGCTAAGGTCTACACTAATTTACCCTAATTTTGCTTGTAACTTTCGAAAGTTGTTCAACTCTTTTGGCTATAACTTTTTCAGCATAAAAGAAAATCATTCTAATCTTTTTGTGGATGATAGTAATGATGTTGCAAAATCTTCTATATGTTGAAAAAAGCATGTGCCATCACTGAGGAATAAATGGTAGCTCTTCAAAATCTGTCACTCTGTTTTTGCATAAAACGAAAATTAATACAATTTTCTTTTTTGCGCTTTCAGCGTGAACGTAATTGCAAATTTTTTAATATTGGATTATAAACGACAAAGATACTAACAAAAGGCGACCAAACAATTTAGTGTGCCTTCAGCAACAAAGAAATTATGACAGTACAAACATCATCAGGTCGATGCGTGCAGATCATGAAATTTCATATTTTTTGAAGAGCACATCCGCAGTTTGAAAAATAACTAGTGGCAACCCTGTGTGATCGGTAAATATGAGTACTACTAATAATGTGTGTAAGTGCTAAATAGATCGAATTATTATTTTGGTACCGAGAGCCATTTTAGGTTAAATTTTGTTGATTTTCATAGGGTTTTCAAGCTTAACTTGCAATAGAACCAAAAGGGATTTTTCGATTATAACTTCTTCAGCACTTGAAAAAAATGATGCACGCGAGCACATTATTTATATTTAATGTATTTTTAACAAGTTGACGCTAAAATAAAACGTGTGCCTCTAATTTGAAATTTTTAATTTTTCAAAATTGAAATCGGACTATTTTGTAGATTTTCCCATATAAAGCTCTGGAGGGTATACAAATAGTTCACTTTAATTTTACTGTATTTGCATGTACTTCTCAACTTTTTATTTGAAACCTCATCACACCAAACTGCCACAGCGTTCTCATTAAATTGCATAAAATGCCCGACTTACTTTCCTACATGTGATACTTGCTATACATTGGCTGTGATGTAATTTCTTGCGATGCCTTCGCTTCCTAAATTTCATTCACTTTTTTCCACTCTGAGATAAAAACTGAAATGTCATTGTCATACGTCAATGGTCTTCCACTCCGCTCCGCTCTGCTCGCATACCAACGAGTCTGACATCAAACTCAAAGAATGAAAAATCATGTTTTTTCATTCGTATTTTAATATTCGGTTAAAAGTGCGTAGCTGCTGCCGCATCGCTGTTGGAAAAGTGTGATGTAATGCGGGTTACCCAAATGGATGAATGGATGATTGTACTCTGACAATGCGAGGTAAGTACTCGATTATGGAGCATTGCGAACGACATGGGCCCCTGAGTGTGATTCGATGTTGCCAGCGACCGGTTGATGGCATTCTACTTGAAATGGGATGTGGTGATCTTTCTCTAAAAATATCACTTTAATTGCGATAGATGATGATGGGAGAGAATGTGCAACAGGAAATTGCTAATTTAAAATAAAACAATTGACAAATGAAATGATTTTTGCTTCTTGTTTTGTTGCCGAGAAAGTTAATAAAAGTCCACGGAACACAATAAGAACATTACATCGCATCTCTAGTCGATATGGGAGAGTGTCGTTATAAGGGACATTTCATAGAAGATTTAACGAATTTCTAAGTCTTTTTCACAATCACAATCATTACCCAGCATCAAAGTCGATGGGAAACAATTGTTTTCTCGAGTGATCTTGACTGGCTGACTCATAGTAACAAATTGGTATATATTAATGATCATCATAAAATTTCTCAGAGGCTCTAACCACGTCTGCCAAAGGCAAGAAACTAAAATAGCCTTGAGATATAAATTTTCATATTTTAGATCTAATAGTTGCAGATCATTTGGAATGGAGAAATACGTAATTCTGTATGAAGGGAATTTTTTCCCTCTCAGGGATAGCAAATATCTCAAAAAACCTAACAGACTATGAATCAACGATAATGTTTTGTCTGAGATCTAGAAATTTAATTTTGTGTGCATCTATAAAATCAAATATATATACATACAAACAATAACAATACACACGAGGTACAGTGAAGACGGGATATACCGTACAACAACAACCTTTGAATTGTTGCGAGCACATGCATAACATTGAATTGGCAAAGTGAGATTTTTAGTGTGTCGACTTAGTTCGGTGGAATATTTTGTTTATCAGCGCTTCTCATTTGTCATATGTGACCGCTGCAGCGGCACCAGCGCGCTGCTACTAATATGAACCCTGATTTAAGTCAAAGACATACATTCGTTGCGAAAGTTCTGACGAGATGGGGTAGCGCCCATCGAAACTGCGCAGTCAACTTTTAGCTGCAACAATAAAGGACTCACTTTGCCATTTTGCTAATTTTGGGTTCTGCTGAATACCCTTTGGTCTTAAACCAAAATAAATGACAACACAAAATCAAAAATATTTTTTTTAATTCAAATTTTCGTTAAAGTCAAGTCAACTCAAATAATTCATGCAGATTGTGGCGTACGCGGTGTGTTCATATCGTTCAATTTGGACCAAATGAAATTGTATATCATAAACCCGTATCGCTCACGGCTGAGGACAGTGACCTCACCGCTGTCGTTTTGGAAGGAATGCGAACAAACAGTAAATAAATAAAATAAATTGGAATAATGTGTAAAAATGGCTTATAAATTAATGGATTCCAAAAACAAAAATATCGCCCTAGAGTGGGGAAAATATGTTCCAATATTCGTAATTTTTTACTAATATGGTTCCCGGGCTTTACTTACCGCAGGAATGTGTCAATATTTTCTGAGTAAGATGTAAAGATATAGAGTTAAACAATATAATAAATTTTTGAGAATTTCTGTAATTGATGTAATTGTCTTGAAAAAGTTTGGATAGAACCTGCTGGAGAATTCCATTAATCAAAATAATTTAGAGTGGTGAAATTTGAACCTGCAGGAAGAAACGAAAAAAAAATAGAAGCAAACAAATGTTGTTGCCTTCTTGAAAAAATTATAGAAATGAGACCTTTTTGAAAGTTTTGTTTTTCTAGAAGTGTGTAACTTTCGATTTAAGTAACACATTTGCAGCAATCTTTACACTATTTTATATAGAACAAGCACTTCCAGCTGCTTCGCACGTGAAAAAGCCAGTTATTTGTATTATTAGTATTTATTTAATTTTTATTTTATTTTATTAGTATTTATTTAATTTTCTTTTGGTGGATATAGATAAATCTAAAATAGTAATTTGGAAACCTCCTATTAGCTAGCACCCACACACAGTCAAAGGAATGTGCTTGTCGATATGCACTATTTTAGCTGAACTACTTCGTATGTATAATTTTTAAATTTTCTACCAGAGGAATTTACATACCAAATTTCACGATTCTAGTTGTAATACTTTAGTTGGTACCATTTTTAAAAGTACAAATTTCGAAAAATCCCTAGCTCGTCTGCATGGTCATTGCAAGGAACTCACCGAATTTCATGTTTATAGCTACTGCCGTTTAGTCAGGACGAAGATTCGATATTTATCCCTTTTTGGGCCATTTTACCCCCTAAAAGTACGAATTTCGTAAAACCCCTTCTTAGTCGACGTCTACGTCATATTTGGGAACTAACTTGAAAATTTCATGACCCTGGCATCAGCCATTTGGTCTGGGGGCTGGCCAATGATAAGTCAGTCAGTAACGCAACTCTTTTATATATATACATTTTAAAAGAATTCTACAGTACAAATGAATTGAAAATATGTTTTTTTTTTAATTATCCTAACTTTACAAAGAATGTCATTCATAACTTCCAATAAATTCGTTTCGTTCACTCAACTATAACCACTTTGGTCATATACGTATTCCATATCCTGTGTAGGGATTAGATTGTTTGGTATTACTATGCTGTTATCAGCCGTAAAATCAATCATAATATCAGGGGGAAAATATTATGTACACAATTTTTATAATAGAAACTTTTAAACACACGTATTGGATACTCCAGCAGCACAGTTTGGCGCGCACCTACAAAAACCTAATAAGAACAAGTAAAAACCGCGTTAAGTTCGGCCGGACCGAACTTTATATACCCTCCACCATGGATTGGATTCCACAGATGCTGTTGATTTTCGTAGAAGTGCAGTAATATTACAGGAAAATATATATTTTTAAATATATCCAAACCAAATACAAATATTGAAAAAAAATAATTTTATAAATAAATATAACATTTTTATTATTTCAAACCATTTTCAAAAAACTTAAATACCATAAATATTGGAAGATAGTGGGTGTTACAGTTGGTTGTATTTCCATTCTATTTTAATTCCAAAAGTACAAATTTGAAAATCCATTATCTCTCACGTACGCAGTGCTGAGATAACCTAACTTCATGATTCAACCCATTTTTGCCGTAAAATTTAAAAAAGTACGAATTTGTGAAAATCTTTATATTTTGTGAGTGTATGCAGTCAGATGAATGTATACACCGAATTCCATGATTTTGGCGGTGCCATTTTTCTCCCCTTTTTCCCATTTTACCACCTTAAAAGTACTACTTCCGCTAGTTTCTTTATTTTTCGTGTATACGCAATTAGAGAGGTGTACACACCAAATTTCATCATTCTAGCTGTAGCCGCTTAGTTGATACCATTTTTAATACCTCTGCTCTCGTTGTATCACTAGAAAGTAGGATTTAAGAAAACTTTTTATTTTTCGTGCCCACGTAGTCAGGGAAATGTATATTTCGAATTGCATGACTCCCCCTTTTCCATTTTAACCTCAAAAAGTACGAATTTTAAAAAATTCCTTTATTGACGTGTCTACGCTGTGTACATTGCTCTGACTGAAAAATAGAGGTCTATTAATATTATAATAATGAAACATTAATATTTATTTAAAACAGTGCGGCGTATAAGTTTTCCTCATAGATATAGTAAACAAAATCGGGAAATGCTGTTTTATTTCCCTTCTTCAGATGTGCAGATTTGGCAAACTTTCAGTAAAATCGGAGAACTTAATGAAAATTTCCGATCCGATTCACATGGAATTAGTCAAAGGTATCACTCAGCAAAAAGTGAACAATAAAATGATTTGAGCTTTGAAGTTGATTCTAGTTAATTTTTCCTCAATCCAAGTAAATATTTACTCAAACTGAGAAAAAACGGTAAGTTTTTCCTCAAACCAAGTACATTTATACTAAATCTAAGTAAAATTTTGCTGAAATTTTTCTAAATCTAAGTAAATTTTTCCTAAATACAAGTAAATTTCTACTAAATTTAAGTAAAATTTTTCTAAAACTAAGTAAATTTTTACTTGAACCAAGTACATTTTTACTAAATCTAAGTAACATTTTACCGAAATTTTCCTAAATCTAAGTAAATTTTAACTAAGTTTAAATAAAATTTTACTAAAACTAAGAGAATTTTTACTCAAACCAGGTACATTTTTACTAAATCTAAGTAAAATTTTAGCGAAATTTTCCTAAAACTAAGTAAATTTTTACTCATATCGAGTACATATTTACTTGAACTGAGGACAATTTTGCTGTTTTTTCCCTCAAAACAAGTAAATTTTTACTTAAACTGAGGAAAATTCTACTTGATACAAGCAAAAAATAAGTTCAATTTAACTAAAAAAATCAAACAAATGGTTTTGCTTCAGAGTATGCAAAACTAGTACAAAAAATGGCAACATGAAATATTTCTCAAAAGTTTCCGGAATTCCTCTGCCATAAAGACTTGAGGTATTACACCATGATAGCTGCGAAGGCAAGATATGCTCCTTCGCAGTGGTTGTTTAGAAAAACACTTGAATTATTTAAGAAATAGTCTCTGCAAACGAACGAGAATTTTCTAAACAGTTTCAAGTGAATTTTTATAAATTCATTAATACTTAAATGTATGAGGAACTCGGCATAAATTTCATAAATACGCATTAACTTAATTTTAAGAAAAAGCACATTTTTTAGTTAAAATTTCCTAAATTGATTTTTTTCTATGCTAAAAAATTCTTAATATTTTTCTATTTTATTACATTCAATGAAATGTTTTTAAGCAAATTTAATACCTTATTTCTAGTAAATGAACTATTTATTATGACTTTGAAATAAGGAAACTTTACTCATACTTAGTTAATTTTGCTACTTTTAAGGAAATTTTTACTGAACTGGAGTAAAATTGCTGAACTAAATTCGGATATGGATTTTACTCAAATTTAGGAATGATATTTTTCTGAGTGTACCTTTGAAAAACATGACAATTGTCTATTTCATGGGAACCGATGTTAAATCGGCACTTTTGATGAATATTGCTACGTTGGTTCAGTTTGGTGCTGTAAGAAAATTTTGGTTTTTCAATTCAAAATTCTAACAGATATTCCCATCAAAATCACAGACCTAACTGGAAATTAGTGAGCCATTTCATTATTACGGTATTACTTAAATATAAAGTATTTGCACGTTCTATCCACACTACACAATCCACAATCATCTTCTGCTAATCATCCAGACTTTGAGTTTTTGATGTCACCAAAAAGAAATGCAGGTTTTCTCTTATAGCGGCCCATTTGATGTTAATTGGAAGGTTATGTGACAATTTCTTGTCCAATCCTTTTGTGTTCACCAGAGAGAAGAAGAACGTGGTCTTTTCGAATTTCCACGAATTACCACCGTTGCCAAGCGGCGGCGGCGGCGGCCTCTGATGACATTGTCCATGGAATGTTACAAATTTGTCACATATCATCACTCGCTGATGCTGAGGTGCAAACCAACCAACAACAAAATAATCCTTTCTTCCCAACCAAGGCCTGTTGTCCTGCTCACAGAAAAAAACACCTTGCACTTTTATGTCATCCACTGTGAGGAGGAGCTACTGCTACTGTCTGTCTGCCACAAAAATTACCCAAGATCACGTAAAGACGAGAAGAAGAACATGTCGCCGAGCATTGTTCGTGCGGAAGCGTGATCTGTAAATGACATTTTTTCTGTCGATGTCGATGAACGTTAACAATTTCGAAATGTTTTAATCGATATTTTATGTTAATCGCAGAACAACACGAATGACTCAATTTCGTTTAGAACTGGGCTACGTGAGCGGCCATTGAATGCAGGGTATTACGCCACAGCGTTACGATTGAGTTCGGGCGGCGGTTCAAGACCTTTTGAAGTTGTTTTCGAACATGTTCTAAAGGTGTTAAGCTTGTTTTGATAACGTGTTGTACAACATCGAATTGGGGATCAAGGCAAGTGATAATGATGGGACAAACAAGGTGGGATTTTCCCACTTCTCAAAAGGTCGCTTCATTGACAGAATTCCATCAGGTTTTTTTTGTACAAACTCACATGTCACACATGCGTGGTACTCAGTCTTCATTTAATTCACATCATCTCTGTTACTTGTTTTTATTAATTTCATAATTTTTTGCCTTCCAGCACTTCCACTTCCTGTTCCCTTTAATAAAATAAATATTTGTCTTTTGAGCAGAAAATAAAAACAACAGCGAAAAAGTGGTCTTCTTTTATCTAAAAAAATGTCATAAGTGTTAGAGAATCCCTTCCCCGTTTGCCAATGAAAAACAAAGCAGACAAGTCCTTCTTCAGCCTTTCGCAGGCCGAACGAAAAACATGTGAAAACCACTTTAAGACAGACAACCCACCCGCCGGTGTGGTCCGGCAGTGTTTTCACAGATGTTTTCGAAAATTTGTCCATGGGAAAATTAACTGAGATTTATGTGCATGTAGTTTTCCTTTCCTTTCTCAACTTGTGTTAAGGGAATCTCGTTTTGCCGAGCATCGAGGGAAATTCTTCCGCCAAACATGTGATTTTATATATATGCTGTGGGATTTGATTTAAATAATTTACATTTTTCTTAAAAATTCCCATTGGATTTGAATTTCCACAAGCAGAGAAAACAACGTTTGGTGGCCGTTTGCTTTCAAACGAACTTCTTTTGGTGCAGTCCCTAATCTTTTACCGGAATAATTACAACACTTCTCTCAAATGTAATAATGTTTCGTAAATCTTTATAGGTTTTTTTATTGTTGTGAAAGAACTTTCATTTATCCGACAATGCAGAATTTCAAATTTATTCGGCTATTTATGTTCAGAACGATTGATACGATGATTGATGTGAATAAATTAATTCAAACTTTCGGCAGTTATAATTTATTAGAAAGAACAATTTTTTAGATAGACAATTTTTGCTGATGAATATTGCTACATTAGGAAACTCAAATATCTTTTTTTCAGTGTATGGAATTTATTATACCCTCCACCTCCAGGATGGGGGTATACTAACTTTGTCATTCCGTTTGTAACATCTTGAAATATCGACCTGATACCCTATAAAGTATATATATATTCTTGATCGTCATAAAATTCTAAGACGATCTAGCCATGTCCGTCCGTCCGTCTGTCTAGCTAGCATCTAAACGAAAGGAGCTAGAATGTTCAAATTTTCCAGAAATGCGTGTTATAGTCGTAGATCGATTGGGATTGAAACGGGGCGAAATCGGCCCAGAGGGAAAAAATTTTCCCTCACAAGGACTAAAAATACACATAATAATCCCTAATATTTTAGAGTATTTAAGCATATTTTTCAATATGTCTGCTTGTACTTACTTGATATTGGGTATGCACATTAGAGCGTACCAGGTTACAAGTAAAAAAAAAAAAGTTCGCCGTACACCTTCGAATATGAAGTATTATTGAAAGGTAGTTTCAAAAAAAAATTTTTTATTTTTTTATGCCGAACGTAGGGGTCGCGCTTTTACATTTTTCTATATAACTTCTGCATTTATAAACGGATTTTAAAGTGTGATACATCGATGTTTTTGTCCGATTTTTTTGTCTTTGAAGTCATTGAGCTCAAACATGATTCATGATTTTATGCGAGCTTTAATTTTCGATTATTAGAGTGGTACATTAGGGTAGTAGCAACTGAGAAATGATGGGTAAGTACCAGAAGGGGGTGCTTGAGCTCAATGACTTCAAAGACAAAAAAATCGGCCTCGTCGAGACAAAAACATCGATGTATCACACTTTAAAATCCGTTTATAAAGTTATATAGAAAAATGTAAAAGCGCGACCCCTACGTTCGGCATAAAAAAATAAAAATTTTTTTTTTGAAACTTCCTTTCAATAATACTTCATTTTCGAAGGTGTACGGCGAACTTTTTTTTTGAGGTACGCCCTAATGCACATTCCCCCGATAACAAAAACGTGCACCATAAAGTGACTCTTATTTGTAGGGGGTGAAATGGGGCAAAAAGGGATAAAAATTGTACATACTAAACGACAACAACTAGAAACACGAAATTCGATGTGTACCTTCCTCTAATAGAGTAGATACAAAATATAAAAGTATTTTTTCAAATTCGTACTTTTAAGGGATGAAATGGGAATAGAGGGATAAAAATGGTACAAACCAAACGACTGCACCTAGAATAATGAAATTCGGTGTATACATTCCTCTGATTGCATAGACACGTAAAATGCACGGATTTTTCAAAATTCGTACTTTTTGGGGTTAAATGAAAAAAGGGGATAAAAATAGTACCAACCAAATGACCGCAGCTAGAGTAATGCAATTCGGAGTATACATTCCTATGACTACGTAGACATGGAAAATAAAAGGTTTTTCCAATTTCGTACTTTCAAGGGATACAATGGGTATAGAGGGATAAAAATGGTACCAACCAAACGGCTACACCTAGAATAATGGAATTCGGTGTATACATTCCTCTGCGTAGACACGTAAAATAAACGCATTTTTCGATATTCGTACTTCTTGGGGTTAAAATGAAAAGGGGATACAAATAGTACCAACCAAATGACCACAGCTAGAGTCATGGAATTCGGAGTATACATTCCTCTGACTGCGTAGACACGGAAAATATACGGATTTTGCCAAATTCGTACTTATTGGTCAAAAAGGAATGGAAAAAAGGAATTCGAAATTCGTATTTTCAAGGGAAACAAATAGTACATAGGGATACAAATAGTACTAACTGAACGACTACAGCTAGAATGATGAAATTCTAATTGGGTAGAAATGTCAAATAAAGAGATTTTAGATAGTCGTACTCTTAAGGGGGTAAAAATTGTACCAACCAAATGGCCGCAGCTGGAATCATGGAATTCGGTGTATACATTCCTCTGACTGCATAGACACGCAAAATAAAAAGTTTATTTCCAAATTCGTAATTTTTATTTTACGGCAAAAATTGGTTGAATCATGAAGTTAGGTTATTTTGTATTATGTACGTCTGATAATGGATTTTCAAAATTTGTACTTTTGGAATTAAAATAGAATGGAAATACAACCAACTGTAGCACCCACTATCTACCAATATTTATGGTATTTAAGCTTTTTTGAAAATATAAATATAAGAATATTTATTTTTTGAATCGATTTGAAGTATTATTTCGATATTAATAGTGTAAGCGTATCGGCAGCCTTGCCGCGTGGTTTGAAGTAATACAAATATTATATTTATTTATAAAATTATTTGTTCAATATTTGTATTTGTTTAGGTTTGGCTATATTAAAAAAATTATATTTTCCTGTAATATTACTGCACTTCTGCGAAAATCGACAGACTCTGTGTAATACAATCCATGGCCGAGGTTATACAAAGTTCGGCCCGGCCGAACTTAACTCCGTGTTTACTTGTTGAATATACGTGAAGTGTGATGTTATCACTCTATAGAGGTTATCACTCGATATAAACATTTTTGTATCATCTCCCCATGAGTGGACACTCCATTTAAAATTATTTAAAATTTGTCTGGAATATGCCCGGCCCCATACGAGTGCCATTCCCGAGTTAAGTTCTGATGTTTACTATTGATATATTCTCTTCTAGTTCTAATTTCTGATGATTTGCTTTATTATTAAGAAACCATGCAATCCCTTCAATTTATCTCCATCCACTTCACGTAACAATACACACCCATACACCCACATTTGCAACACCTGGTTTAGCCAGCCTGCAGGCTAGCAAAGCGGAACACTCAAAATATGGCTAGTCAGCAGTAACCCCCAACATTAGGAGAGGTACTTCGGCCTAAACAATTGTCACTGCTTGAGCCAAGGAAAATTCTTAATAAAAGACAATCGAGCAATGATATCATCACAATTTCTTTTTATTTATGAAACATTTTTTCTTCAAATTTCCTCTTTGCTAAAAACTCTGCAACAAAAATAAAAAAGATACGAGTTATGTATGTTTGAAATTATTACGATATGATTAATGAGTTTTAAGGTTAAGGACATCAACAGAACCCGGCTAAAACAAATGCTGTGATAAATTTATGATGGAAGTGGATGTCACCATTGCTTAGGTTTCGGGATAAGATCGTAAAAAAATAGACAGAGCAATGCAAAGGACAATAAAAAACACCAAACGCTGGAGAACAAAATACTTGACACCTTTCGTTACACAGACGTTACCCGCACACATGCACACACACTTTATCCTGGCAGAAGTGTAAGAAGATGTGAGTGTATGTGCGTTTGCAAAGGTGGCCCACACACAACAATTGTCTCGAGAGATTCTTACGAGTTGCTGGAATAGACCATAAATCATTAGAGAGTTAATAAAGGCAAAGTCAAAGGATCAAACTCTGCTGTAGTTTCGAGAAATGTGTGCCAAAGGAATGACATTTCTTTAAAGTCGTCCTGCTCGGCAGACAGGCGGTTGTAATAAACTCTGTTTCTTTCATTAACACACACAAATCGGGCCAAATGATTAATAGCCTTCATTGTGATGCAAGAAAAAAAGTATTGCCGAATTGTCACATTCAACGAGAAAGTCAGTTGTTCAGACAAGAATTCGATATGCTCTAAATTGGACACAGTCTTTTGAACGAGATCCATATGTATACACCTATATTAGCAGTTGCAGAAATCGCTCGCACTGGAATAGTTCTTCAGAGGTACTAGATATTTTTTTATGAGTAAAATGATGACAAAAAAAATTATATTATCAAATCTATTTTCGTGCAGATACACTGAAAGAATTATCTACATACTAATTATGATTTTGTCTTAAACACAGTGAAAATTCATTCATTAAAAAGTCGCCAACGAAATACTTCATAAAATGTATGAAACATATTTCATAAAGCACAAATCAATGAAAAGTGTCATAGAATTTTTGAAACATTTCTTAGAAACTATGAAATGCAGTTCTATGCATTCGATGAACTTTTGTCATACAAGTTCATTATTTTTCATAATATGATTTATGAAAATATTCATAGATTTTATTAAGAAACTTCATTAATTTTATGAAAAAGTTTCATAAATATTAATAATTTATACTGACGTTTCCAATAAAATCAAGAAAGATCTCACTTGTTGACTAACCAATCAACACATACCATCATTGCGAGAGTATTAGCAATGAGTATGTTAACATAGGAGAAATGAGAATTGCTAGCATTCGACCGAATAAAGTCAACACACTAAAAATCTATTTCTCAGTTATGAAACGTTTACAACCTAATGGCCGCAGCTAGATTCATGGAATTCGGTGTATGCATTCCTTTGACTGTATAGACACGCAAAATTAAAAGATTTTTCAATATTCATACTTTTTTACTTTTACGGCAAAAATTGGTTGAATCATGAAGTTAGGTTATCTTGCATTGTGTACGTGAGATAATGAATTTTCAAAATTTGTACTTTTGGAATTAAAATAGAATGGAAATTCAACCAACTGCAGCATCCACTATCTATCAACATTTATGGCATTTAAGCTTTTTTGAAGTCTTATGTCTTATATTTACTTTTTGATTTGCCTTGGAGTATTATTTCGATATACATATGAGTCATTCCATGTCAAGAGGTACGGTTTTTGACCTCGATAGCTGCGATTGTTTTGAAAGTTTGTGTATGTATTCTTCTCATAAAAATATTGTATAGTATTTTTGGAAAAAAAAATTTTTTTTTTTCAAAAGATGTGTTCATTCAATCTGTAACTGTAACTCCTGAAAGACTTTAATGATGTTAATGTGTTATACCTCGTGCTTTTAAAATATTCAGGCGTTGTTTTATAGCAGGCTTAGATTTTTTAAAGTTTTTGTAATTTTAATTTTTTTATTTTGATTTTCGAAATCATTACAACAATCCATTTTGTAGAAATTTTAAATTAGTTTGCTTAGGTCTATTGTTTTGAGTTTGAAAGTGGATGGATTCTATTTTTTACGAATTTTTTTAATTTATTTTCTACAGAATTAATGAACACATCTTTTGAAAAAAAAAACAATCCATTTTGTAGAAATTTTAAATTAGTTTGCTTAGGTCTATTGTTTTGAGTTTGAAAGTGGATGGATTCTATTTTTTACGAATTTTTTTAATTTATTTTCTACAGAATTAATGAACACATCTTTTGAAAAAAAAAAAAACAAGTAAGGAAGGTTAAAGTCGGGCGTGGCCGACTACATGATACCCTACACTTAGTCATTATACCCAATGGTGTAGGATATAAAAAGGTCATTACATTTGAACCGGGTGATATACGATGCAGCTATAAGAGGAGAATATACTACAAATTCCATACTTCTATCTGTATTTGTAAGAAAATTTGAATGCAAGCTATAAACAAATCTGAACCGATCAGACCCATGTTTAGCAAAGGTTTTCTAGTTTAAATATTAGATGCTTTCCCAAATTTTATGGAGTGTTAAATATGTGGTTTCTAGAGCGGAAAGGATCGAATCGGGAACTATATATAATCTGAACCGATGTTACCCACTTTCGCTATAGTAATTTCTATTTGAAACATTAGCTGATGTGCCGAACAAGAAGAAAATCTGTTAAAATTTGAAGAAAATCTGTCAAAGTTTGTGGTTTCTAGAGCGGAAAGAGTCAAATCGGAAGAGACATTTGTATGGGAGCTATATATAAATCTGAACCGATATATCCTATTTTTACCAGAGCTGTTTCTAGTTGAAATATAAGCTGTTTTGCCAAATTTGATGAAAATCTGTCAAAGTTTGTGGTTTCTAGAGCGGAAAGAGTCAAATCGGAAGAGACATTTGTATGGGAGCTATATATAAATCTGAACCGATCTATCCTATTTTTACCAGAGCTGTTTCTAATTGAAATATAAGGCGTCTTGCCAAATTGGAGGAAAATCTGTCAAAGTTTGTGGTTTCTAGAGCGGAAAGAGTCAAATAGGAGGAGACATTTGTATGGGAGCTATATATAAATCTGAACCGATCTATCCTATTTTTACGATAGCTATTTTTAGTTGAAATATAAGCTGTTTTGCCAAATTTGAAGAAAATCTGTCAAAGTTTGTGGTTTCTAGAGCGGAAAAGGCAAAATCGGAACCAAAATTTGTATGGGAACTATATCTAAATCTGAACCGATTTGCTTCGTTGTGCAAAGCTTCAATTAGTTCTAACAACAATTGCGACCTGGACTTTGATTACAAGAATAGATGGACGGACGGACGGACATCGCTAAATCGACTCAAAAAGTGATTCTAAGTCGATCGGTATAATAAACGATGGGCATATCTCGTTTCCTTTTGGGTGCTACAAACAAATGCACAAAGACTTTATACCCTGTGGTGTAGGGTATAAATAGTATGTCTTCATAATTTCTTGGTCATAACTCGTGAAAAAAATTTTTCAATTTTTTTCCAAAAATACGTATACAATATTTTTATAAGAAGAATACATATAAAGAGTGATTTTTTTGAGGTTAGGATTTTCATGCATTAGTATTTGACAGATCACGTGGGATTTCAGACATGGTGTCAAAGAGAAAGATGCTCAGTATGCTTTGACATTTCATCATGAATCGTCTTACAAACGAACAACGCTTGCAAATTATTGAATTTTATTATCAAAATGCGTGCTCTGTTAAGAAAGTTCATTGCGCGCTTCCATTTTATGGTCAGTTTAATCGACCCACTGAAGCGGCTATTCGGGCTATTGTGACTAAATTTCGCACCAAATTTACATTGTTGGACATTAAACCACCAACACGCTTACGTAGAGTGCGAACTGAAGAAAATATCGCAGCTGTATCGGCCAGTGTTAATGATGACCACCAATTTTCGATTCGTCGCCGTTCGCACCAATTGGGTCTCTGTTACTCAAAAACGTGGAAATGCCAAAATTGGACTAAGCGGATGGACCACCTAAGACGCAGCCGCGGTCAACATTTAAATGAAATTATCTTCAAAAAGTAAATGTCATGGACCAATCTAACGTTTCAAATAAAGAACCGATGAGATTTTGCAAATTTTATGCGTTTTTTTTTTAAAAAAGTTATCAAGCTCTTAAAAAATCACCCTTTACAAACTTTCAAAACAATCGTAGCTATCGAGGTCAAAAACCGTACCGCTTGACATGGAATGACTCATATATAGTATAAATGTATTGGTAGCCTTTCCTTATAAGCGTATTTTGAAATAATATATTTATTTATAAAATCATTTTTCCAATATTTGTTTTGGTTTTGATATATTAAAAAAATGATCTTTGTCTGTAATGTTACTGCACTTCTACGAAAACCAACATCTTCTGTGGCAAGCAATCCATGGTGGAGGGTATAAAAAGTTCGGCCTGGCCGAACTTAACGCAGTTTTTACTTTTTTAAATTTAAATTGTTATAAATTTATATTGTTATAAAATGTTTTCGAACCTGTAAACTGGTAAATTAATATCGCATCTCAAAATCCAAATGTGCATTTTTCTCGCTTTTGAGGAAGTTCTTTTAAACAACTTCCATAACAGTCGATAATATGTAAAATTTTACGGATAGCATTTTCACAAGTGAATGGGAACAAATTTTTAGTATGGGGTCACAGAGGTAAGGTGTTCGCTTTGCATCCACAAGGTCTAGAGTTCGAATCGTGACTCGGGAAAAACTTTTTTTTTGTTTTTTTTTATTACTTTTATAAATAAACATTGTCTAATTTGGTATAATTTAACAATTTAAAATTTTTTTGCTTACAAATACAAATTTGTTGCCTTATTTATGTAATTCAAATATTTCATTTTTTATACCCTCCACCTCCAGGATGGGGGTATATTCACTTTGTCATTCCGTTTGTAACACCTTAAAATATTCATCGGAGACCCCATAAAGTATATATATTCTGGGTCGTGGTAAAATTCTAAGACGATATAGCCATGTCCGTCTGTCCGTCTGTCCGTCTGTCCGTCTGTCTGTCTGTCTGTCTGTCTGTCTGTCTGTCTGTCTGTCTGTTGAAAGCACGATAGCGGCCGAACGAAATGAGCTAGGAGGTTCAAATTTTTCCTAAATGTGTCTTATGGTTGCAGATCGGTTGGGATTGAAAGTGGGCGAAATCGGCCCAGAGGGAAAAATTTTTCCCTCACAAGGACTGAAAATACCCCTAATATTTAGAGTATTTCAGCATGTTTTTTGAACATAATAGCTTGTATTTACTTGATATTTGCAATTCGCATTCCCTTTATAGCATAATAGGGCACCATAGAGTGATTTTTATTTGTAGGGTGCGAAATGGTACGAAAAGGGATAAAAATAGTACCTATCAAACGACAACAGATAGAAACACGAAATTTGGCGTGTACATTCCTCTAATAGAGTAGATACATAATATAAAAGTAGTTTTTCTAAATTCGTACTTTTAAGGGGTTAAATGGGGATAGAGGGATAAAAATAGTACCAACCTAACGGCTGCACCCAGAATAATGAAATTCGATATATACATTCCTCTGATTGCGTAAACACGTAAAATAAAAGAACTTTCTAAAAAAATCGTACTTTTTGGGGTTCACATGGAAAAAGGGGATAAAAATAGTACCTACCAAATGACAGCAGCTAGAATCATGAAATTCGGAGTATACATTCCTCTGACTGCGTAGACACGAAAAATAAAACTTTTTTTCCAAAATTCGTACTTTCAAGGGATACAATGGCTACAGGGGATAAAAATAGTACAAACTAAACGAATACAGCTGGAATGATGAAATTCAGTGTGTACATCCCTCTAATTGCATAGACACGTAAAATAGAGGGATTTTTCGAAATTCGTACTTTTAAGGGATATAATTAAAAAAAGGGATAAAAATGGGACCTACCAAACCGCAGAAGTTGAAATCATGAAATTCGGTGTATACATTCTTACTATGAATTTTCGAAATTTGTACATTTGGGCGGAGAATGGTGCGAATGGAGATATCTTTAAAATTTATACTTTTCTTATCACTTTGTCTGTATCTGAAAATGCTTCTTTCTAATGGCGACTGACAATCGCCTAATATTTAGGCATGTCAACTTTCACAATTTCACCATTTTATTTATATATAGTAGTCGATTTTAAATAGTGCGCATAAGTATACATTATAGTTTGAAATAGTAAACAAATATAGTAATGTGCATAAAAATATCACAATTTTCGTAATATGGTTCTGTACTTCTATGTCGACATCCTTTAATCTGCTGGTAATACTGTGGAATGCACTCCGTGGTGGAGGGTATA
>CANDYM010000406.1:22885-72357 GCA_947397865.1 Polietes domitor
CCATCCGCTTAGTCCAATTTTGGCATTTCCACGTTTTTGAGTAACAGAGACCCAATTGGTGCGAACGGCGACGAATCGAAAATTGGTGGTCATCATTAACACTGGCCGATACAGCTGCGATATTTTCTTCAGTTCGCACTCTACGTAAGCGTGTTGGTGGTTTAATGTCCAACAATGTAAATTTGGTGCGAAATTTAGTCACAATAGCCCGAATAGCCGCTTCAGTGGGTCGATTAAACTGACCATAAAATGGAAGCGCGCAATGAACTTTCTTAACAGAGCACGCATTTTGATAATAAAATTCAATAATTTGCAAGCGTTGTTCGTTTGTAAGACGATTCATGATGAAATGTCAAAGCATACTGAGCATCTTTCTCTTTGACACCATGTCTGAAATCCCACGTGATCTGTCAAATACTAATGCATGAAAATCCTAACCTCAAAAAATCACTCTTTAGCTCCCATACAAATTTTGGTTCCGATTTTGCCTTTTCCGCTCTAGAAACCACAAACTTTGACAAATTTTCCTCCAATTTGGCAAGACGCCTTATATTTCAATTAGAAACAGCTCTGGTAAAAATAGGATAGATCGGTTCAGATTTATATATAGCTCCCATACAAATGTCTCCTCCGATTTGACCCTTTCCGATCTAGAAACCACAAACTTTGACAGATTTTCTTCAAATTTGGCAAAACAGCTTATATTTCAACTAAAAATAGCTATCGTAAAAATAGGATAGATCGGTTCAGATTTATATATAGCTCGCATACAAATGTCTCCTCCTATTTGACTCTTTCCGCTCTAGAAACCACAAACTTTGACAGATTTTCCTCAATTTGGCAAGACGCCTTATATTTCAATTAGAAACAGCTCTGGTAAAAATAGGATAGATCGGTTCAGATTTATATATAGCTCCCATACAAATGTCTCCTCCGATTTGACCCTTTCCGATCTAGAAACCACAAACTTTGACAGATTTTCTTCAAATTTGGCAAAACAGCTTATATTTCAACGAAAAACAGCTGTCGTAAAAATAGGAGAGATCGGTTCAGATTTACATATAGCTCCAATATAAATGTCTCTTTCGATTTGACTCTTTCCGCTCTAGAAACCACAAACTTTGACAGATTTTCATCAAATTTGGCAAAACAGCTTATATTTCAACTAGAAACAGCTCTGGTAAAACTAGGATAGATCGGTTCAGATTTATATATAGCTCCCATACAAATGTCTCTTCCGATTTGACTCTTTCCGCTCTAGAAACCACAAACTTTGACAGATTTTCTTCAAATTTGAACAGATTTTCTTCTTGTTCGGCACATCAGCTAATGTTTCAAATAGAAATTACTATAGCGAAAGTGGGTAACATCGGTTCAGATTATATATAGCTCCCGATTCGATCCTTTCCGCTCTAGAAACCACATATTTAACACTCCATAAAATTTGGGAAAGCATCTAATATTTAAACTAGAAAACCTTTGCTAAACATGGGTCTGATCGGTTCAGATTTGTTTATAGCTTGCATTCAAATTTTCTTACAAATACAGATAGAAGTATGGAATTTGTAGTATATTCTCCTCTTATAGCTGCATCGTATATCACCCGGTTCAAATGTAATGTAATGACCTTTTTATATCCTACACCATTGGGTATAATGACTAAGTGTAGGGTATCATGTAGTCGGCCACGCCCGACTTTAACCTTCCTTACTTGTTTTTTTTTTTCAAAAGATGTGTTCATTAATTCTGTAGAAAATAAATTAAAAAAATTCGTAAAAAATAGAACCCATCATTTCACCACTTTCAAACTCAAAACAATAGACCTAAGCAAACTAATTTAAAATTTCAACAAAATGGATTGTTGTAATGATTTCGAAAATCAAAATAAAAAAATTAAAATTACAAAAACTTTAAAAAATCTAAGCCTGCTATAAAACAACACCTGAATATTTTAAAAGCACGAGGTATAACACATTAACATCATTAAAGTCTTTCAGGAGTTACAGTTACAGACTGAATGAACACATCTTTTGAAAAAAAAATTTCTATTTTTTTTCCAAAAATACTATACAATATTTTTATGAGAAGAATACATACACAAACTTTCAAAACAATCGCAGCTATCGAGGTCAAAAACCGTACCTCTTGACATGGAATGACTCATATGTATATCGAAATAATACTCCAAGGCAAATCAAAAAGTAAATATAAGACATAAGACTTCAAAAAAGCTTAAATGCCATAAATGTTGATAGATAGTGGATGCTGCAGTTGGTTGAATTTCCATTCCATTTTAATTCCAAAAGTACAAATTTTGAAAATTCATTATCTCTCACGTACACAATGCAAGATAACCTAACTTCATGATTCAACCAATTTTTGCCGTAAAGTAAAAAAAGTATGAATATGGAAAAATCTTTTTATTTTGCGTGTCTATACAGTCAAAGGAATGCATACACAGAATTCCATGAATCTAGCTGCGGCCATTAGGTTGTAAACGTTTCATAACTGTTGACTTTATTCGGTCGAATGCTAGCAATTCTCATTTCTCCTATGTTAACATACTCATTGCAAATACTCTCGCAATGATGGTATGTGTTGATTGGTTAGTCAACAAGTGGGATCTTTCTTGATTTTATTGGAAACGTCAGTATAAATTATTAATATTTATGAAACTTTTTCATAAAATTAATGAAGTTTCTTAATAAAATCTATGAATATTTTCATAAATCATATTATGAAAAATAATGAACTTGTATGACAAAAGTTCATCGAATGCATCGAACTGCATTTCATAGTTTCTAAGAAATGTTTCAAAAATTCTATGACACTTTTCATTGATTTGTGCTTTATGAAATATGTTTCATACATTTTATGAAGTATTTCGTTGGCGACTTTTTAATGAATGCATTTTCACTGTGTTTAAGACAAAATCATAATTAGTATGTAGATAATTCTTTCAGTGTATCTGCACGAAAATAGATTTGATAATATAATTTTTTTTTGTCATCATTTTACTCATAAAAAATATTATTTGGACAGGATGTCCTTCTAGTACCTCTGAAGAATTATTCCAGTGCGAGCGATTTCTGCAACTGCTAATATAGGTGTATACATATGGATCTCGTTCAAAAGACTGTGTCCAATTTAGAGCATATCGAATTCTTGTCTGAACAACTGACTTTCTCGTCGAATGTGACAATTCGGCAATACTTTTTTTCTTGCATCACAATGAAGGCTATTAATCATTTGACCCGATTTGTGTGTGTTAATGAAAGAAACAGAGTTTATTACAACCGACTGTCAGCCGTGCAGGACGACTTTAAAGAAATGTCATTCCTTTGGCACACATTTCTCGAAAGTACAGCAGAGTTTGATCCTTTGACTTTGCCTTTATTAACTCTCTAATGATTTATGGTCTATTCCAGCAACTCGTAACAATCTCTCGAGACAATTGCTGTGTGGGCCACCTTTGCAAACGCACATACACTCACATCTTCCTACACTTCTGCCAGGATAAAGTGTGTGTGTGCATGTGTGTGGGTAACGTCTGCGTAACGAAAGGTGTCAAGTATTTTGTTCTCCAGCGTTTGGTGTTTTTTATTGTCCTTTGCATTGCTCTGTCTATTTTTTACGATTTTATCCCGAAACCTAAGCAATGGTGACATCCACTTCCATCATAAATTTATCACAGCATTTGTTTTAGCCGGGTTCTGTTGATGTCCTTAACCTTAAAACTCATTAATCATATCGTAATAATTTCAAACATACATAACTCGTATCTTTTTTATTTTTGTTGCAGAGTTTTTAGCAAAGAGGAAATTTGAAGAAAAAAATGTTTCATAAATAAAAAGAAATTGTGATGATATCATTGCTCGATTGTCTTTTATTAAGAATTTTCCTTGGCTCAAGCAGTTGCTCTACAGTGACAATTGTTTAGGCCGAAGGACCTCTCCTAATGTTGGGGGTTACTGCTGACTGGCCATATTTTGTGTGTTCCGCTTTGATAGCCAGCCAGGTGTTGCAAATGTGGGTGTATTGTTACGTGTGAAGTGGATGGAGATAAATTGATGGGATTGCTCGGTGTCTTAATAATAAAGCAAATTATCAGAAATTAGAGCCAGAAGAGAATATATCAATAGTAAACATCAGAACTTAACTCGGGAATGACATTCGTATGGGGCCAGGCATATTCCAGACAACATTTTTTAAATGGAGTGTCCACTCATAGGGAAATGATACAAAAATGTTTATATAGAGTGATAACAACACACTAACACTTCACGTATATTCAACAAATAAAAACGGAGTTATATTCGGCCGGGCCGAACTTTATACAGAAGTGCAGTAATATTTGTTAATATAGCCAAACACAAACAAATATTGAACAATTAATTTTATAAATAAAAATAATATTTTTATTGGAAATATTTTACCATATATATATATATATAAAGAGTGATTTTTTTGAGGTTAGGATTTTCATGCATTAGTATTTGACAGATCACGTGGGATTTCAGACATGGTGTCAAAGAGAAAGATGCTCAGTATGCTTTGACATTTCATCATGAATAGACTTACTAACGAGCAACGCTTGCAAATCATTGAATTTTATTATCAAAATGCGTGCTCTGTTAAGAAAGTTCAGAAAGAAAGAAATTGTGTTCAGCGACGAAGCTCATTTTTGGCTCAATGGGTACGTAAATAGGCAGAATTGTCGATTTTGGAGTGAATATCAGCCAGAAGCATTGCAAGAGCTACCAATGCATCCAGAAAAAGTCACAGTTTGGTGCGGTTTATGGGCTGGTGGCATCATTGGACCGTACTTCTTCAAAGATGATGCGAATCGTAACGTAACTGTGAATGGTGAGCGCTACCGTGAGATGATATCCAACTTTTTTTTGCCCAAAATGGAAGAACTGAACTTGGTTGACATGTGGTTTCAACAAGATGGCGCTACATGCCACACAGCTCGCGATTCTATGGCCATTTTGAGGGAAAACTTCGGAGAACAATTCATCTCAAGAAATGGACCGGTAAGTTGGCCACCAAGATCATGCGATTTGACGCCTTTAGACTATTTTTTGTGGGGCTACGTCAAGTCTAAAGTCTACAGAAATAAGCCAGCAACTATTCCAGCTTTGGAAGACAACATTTCCGAAGAAATTCGGGCTATTCCGGCCGAAATGCTCGAAAAAGTTGCCCAAAATTGGACTTTCCGAATGGACCACCTAAGACGCAGCCGCGGTCAACATTTAAATGAAATTATCTTCAAAAAGTAAATGTCATGGACCAATCTAACGTTTCAAATAAAGAACCGATGAGATTTTGCAAATTTTATGCGTTTTTTTTTTTAAAAAAAAGTTATATATATATATATATATATATATATATATATATATATATATATATATATATATATATATATATATATATATGTATATGTATATAAAGAGTGATTTTTTTGAGGTTAGGATTTTCATGCATTAGTATTTGACAGATCACGTGGGATTTCAGACATGGTGTCAAAGAGAAAGATGCTCAGTATGCTTTGACATTTCATCATGAATCGTCTTACAAACGAACAACGCTTGCAAATTATTGAATTTTATTATCAAAATGCGTGCTCTGTTAAGAAAGTTCATTGCGCGCTTCCATTTTATGGTCAGTTTAATCGACCCACTGAAGCGGCTATTCGGGCTATTGTGACTAAATTTCGCACCAAATTTACATTGTTGGACATTAAACCACCAACACGCTTACGTAGAGTGCGAACTGAAGAAAATATCGCAGCTGTATCGGCCAGTGTTAATGATGACCACCAATTTTCGATTCGTCGCCGTTCGCACCAATTGGGTCTCTGTTACTCAAAAACGTGGAAATGCCAAAATTGGACTAAGCGGATGGACCACCTAAGACGCAGCCGCGGTCAACATTTAAATGAAATTATCTTCAAAAAGTAAATGTCATGGACCAATCTAACGTTTCAAATAAAGAACCGATGAGATTTTGCAAATTTTATGCGTTTTTTTTTAAAAAAAAGTTATCAAGCTCTTAAAAAATCACCCTGTATATATATATATATAGATATATATTACCATTTAAGAGTGCGTAATAATAAAATGAATGAAATGGATGTTTTCATGATTCCTCTGGTGTAAAGCTGTTCAGGTGTTTGGCGTTAAGGTGCCTTCGGTTATTCGTAATGATTTTCCCCTCCAAAAAAATATTATTTATATTCGATTTTATTAGATATCATCCAATGTGCGAATTACATATTAGGGGTTTTCGTGTCGTACAACATGCATTAGGCGTTTTTTCGTAGCTCAATTTTGTATACACTCCATCACTAGATGGGATATATATTATTTTTGTCATTGGGTTTGCATCACCTTGATGTGTTTGCATCACCTTGGATCTCCTGTTGTGATTAGCTACAGTTGTTGAGTACATCTATCTCAAACGTAATCAGAATATAGGGTGAGACATTTAAAATTGTAAACTTAAACTACGGATTTCTTTGAAAGTTAGACTAACATTTATTTTTATTTTCAGGTTTAACAAAAACAAAAATTCGAACAAAATTGGGAAATATTAAAAACTTACTTCCAAAGTAGTGAATCTTTAAAGCAAATTGTAAGAAATTTACGTGGAAAATTTTCGAAAAGAGATCGACCTTCGGTTCAGCCTTCATGAAGCTCATTTTCATCTCGGTAGCTATGTCAATAAGCAAAATTGCCGCATATGGTGTTCAGAGAACCCACAAGTTTCTCAATAGTCACGTGTGGGATACGAGTCACTGTTTGGTGTGAAAAATTTAATGTGAATGATATTGTGTTCCAATATTAAATGACAACGTTCACCCTTTCCAATAAGACCAGAAATTAGAAAAAAATAATAAGTACTTTTTTATAACCGATTCAAATTTAAAGTTTTAAATGGCCTATATGATGTTTTTCAATTAAAGCAGCAGATTAAAAGTACTTTAATACTTCTAAAATCTTGGGAGTATAAATCGGATCATTACCGCTTATACGTTATACTAAAGATAAGTCTGAAGGCTACACAATTTCAAATTCAAGTGGTTTAAGTACAGTGGCCAAAAAATCATTTTTTATTGTTAATAAAACAATAACGTATAATTTTTTGCCATTACGAGATAACCACGCTTGAAGATTTTGTGAAATTAGATATAATAGTGTATTTTATGATAGACCATTTTACAAGAAAATGTTTTGATATATTATATTTATTTCTCACACAATAAAATGAACTATGATGAGCTTACATCATTATTTAAGGAAAATTTTAAACCATTTTTAAACCACACTCAGAAAAAAGTGAACCGTATAAAGAGCTAAAATGAACTAAAATTTAAGAAAATTGAACTTCGTAAGCACTAAAGCAATATTTCCTCATATCAAGTTAAAACTTTTCCTTGGAAGTAGTACATGCTTTGAACTAGATTCTAGTTCAATTTTCCTCAAACCAAGTAAATATTTACTCAAACTGAGGAAAATTCCAGTAAGTTTTTCCTCAAACCAAGTACATTTGTACTAAATCTAAGTAAAATTTTGCTTGAATTTCCTAAAACCAAGTAAATTTTTACTAAATTCAAGTAAAATTTTCCTAAAACCGAGTATATTTTTACTAAATCTAAGTAAAATTTTGCTGAAATTTTCCTAAAACTAAGTAAATTTTTGCTCAAATCAAGTAAATATTTACTTAAACTGAGGACAATTTTGCTGATTTTTTCCTCAAAACGAGTAAATTTTTACTTAAACTGAGGAAAATTTTAATTGATACAAGAAAAAAATGAACTTAAAATAAGTTCAACTTTTCTAAAAATAATTCAAACAAATGATTTTGCTTCAGAGTATTCAAAACTGATACAAAAAAAAATTGGCAACATGAAATATTTCTCAAAAAATTCATTATACCTCTGCCATAAATCATGATTGCTGCGAAGGCAAAATAGGCGCTTTCGCAGTGGTTGTTTAGAATAATACTTGAAGTATTTAAGAAATAAGTCTCGGCAAACGAATGAGAATTGCTTCTTAGATTAATATTCAAGAATTTTCTAAGCAAATTGAAGTTATTTTTTATAAGTTAATTAATACTTAAATGTATGAAGAACTCGGCATTAACTTGATTTTAAGAAAAAAATAATTATACACTCCACGAGAGTATTATGTCTTTGTGCATTTGTTTGTAACACCCAAAAGGAAACGATATAGACCCATTGTTAATTATACCGATCGTCTTAGAATCACTTTTTGAGTCGATTTAGCAATGTTCGTCCGTCTGTCCATCTATTCTTGTAATCACGATACAGGTCGCAATTGTAGACATAACTAAATGAAACTTTGCACAATGAAGTTTTTCGGGACAAGGACGAACTCTATTTAATTTGAAGAAAATCGATTCAGATTTAGATATAGCCCCATACGAATTTCACTCCCGATTTGACTCTTTTCACTCTAGATACCACATATTACAACAGATTTGCTTTAAAATTGGCAAAGCATCTTATATTTCAACTAGAAACACCTGTGGTAAAAATGTTTTAGATCGGTTCAGATTTATATATAGCTCCCATACAAATTTCGCTCCCGATTTGACTTTTTCCACTCTAGAAACCACATATTGTATAAGATTGTCTTTAGATTTGGCAAAACATCTTATATTTAAACTAGGGACATCTACGGTGAAAATAGGTCAAATCGGTTCAGATTTAGATATAAATGTCGCTCCCGATTTGACTTTTTCCGCTTTAAACGCCACATATTGTACTCGATTTTCTTTAAATTTGCTACAACATCTTATAATCTAACTAGAAACACCTATGCAGAAATTGGGTAAGATCGGTTCAGATTTAGATATAGCCCCCATACAAATGACGCTCCCGATTTAACATTTTCCGCTCTAGAAACCTCATATTGTAGTCGATTATCTTTAAAATTGGCACAACATCTTATAACCCAACTAGAAACACCTATGCTGAAATTGGGTAAGATCGGTTCAGATTTAGATATAGCCCCCATATAAATGTCGCTCCCGATTTGACTTTTGCCGCTTTAAAAGCCACATATTGTGCTCGATTTTCTTTAAATTTGGCACAACATCTTATAATCTTACTAGAAACACCTGTTGCTAAAGCGGGCTAGATCGGTTCAGATTTAGATATAGCCCCCATACAAATTTCGCTCCCGATTTCACTTTTGCGCTATAGAAACCACATATTGTACACGATTTTCTTTAAAATTGGCACAACAATTCCGACTAAACAAACCTATGGTGAAAGTGGGTAAGATCGGTTTAAATATAGCCCAAATACAAATGTTGCTCCCAAAAGTTTAACCGATTTTGGCCAAACTATAAATTTTATATTTCACCTATTTCGTTCCAGGTTTCAATATATCTCATACAAATGTCCTTTCCGATTTAACATTTTTTGTCAAACGCATACATTTCCAGGATACAAAAAACCTTCCCGTTTTCACTTTTTCACCGAATTGAATTGTATTCGGATAGAAAGTGGAGTGTAGTAGAGTCGGCCCGCCCGACTTTAGCCTTTCCTTACTTGTTTTTTAGTTAAAATTTCCTAAATGAAATTTTTTCCATACAAAAAAATCTTAATATTTTTCTTACTTAAAACCTTTCCTTTCACACAAGTATGAATTTACTCAATTGTAAGAATTTTTTATTAGATCCAATGACATAAAAACATGTCATAAATTTTCTACCCTATTTCTAGTAAATGAACTATTTACTACGGCTTTGAAAGAAGGAAACTTTACTCATACTACTACTTTAAGGAAATTTTTACTAAACTGGAGTAAAATTGTTGAACTAAATTGGAGTATGGATTTTACTCAAATTTAGGAATGCGATTTTTCTGAGTGTGGTTGAGAAATATTTCAGTATGCAAAAAGTGTCTTTCTAAAAAATCATAACTGCCGGAAGTTTGAGTTAATTTTTTCACAACAATCATCGTATCAATCATTCTGAATATGAAGAAATACAATAGCGGAATTAATTTTTGCTTCTGTTTTACTGCCTTGCGTTAAACGTTTCATGCTTTTGCCACAAAAGTATTTTTTGAAAATTGTCGGGCAAATGAAAGTTATTTCACAACAATAAAAACCTATAAAGATTTACGATAAATTATTACATTTGAGAGTAGTGTTGCAACTATTCCGGCAAAATATTAGGGTATGCAACAAAAGAAGTTCGTTTGGAAGCAAACGTTTGTTTCTCTGCTTGTGGAAATTTAAATCCAGTGGGAATTTTTAAGAAAAATATAATTTATTTAAATCAAACATAAAAACCAGTAAGGAAAGGCTAAAGTCGGGCGGGGCCGACTCTATGATACACTCCACTTTCAATCCGAATACAATTCAATTCGGTGAAAAAGAGAAAACGGGAAGGTTTTTTGTATCCTGTAAATGTATGTGTTTGACAAAAAATTTTATATCGGAAAGGACATTTGTATGAGGATATATTGAAACCTGGAACGAAATAGGTGAAATATAAAATGTATAGTTTGGCCAAAATCGGTTAAACTTATGGGAGCAACATTTGAATTTGGGCTATATTTAAATCTGAACCGATCTTACCCACTTTCACCATAGTTTTGTTTAGTTAGATTATAAGATGTTGTGCGAAATTTAAAGAAATCGAGCACAATATGTGGCTTTTAAAGCGGCAAAGGTCAAATCGGGAGCGACATTTGTATGGGGGCTATATCTAAATCCGAACCGATCTTACCCAATTTCTGCATAGTGTTTCTAGTTGGATTATAAGATGTTGTCCCAAATTTAAAGAAAATCGGGTACAATATATGCTTTTTAGAGCGTAAAATTCAAATCGGGAGCGACATTTGTATGGGGCCTATATCTAAATCTGAACCGATCTAGCCCGCTTTAGCCACAGGTGTTTCTAGATAGATTATAAGATGTTGTGCCAAATTTAAAGAAAATCGATTAGAATATGTGGCATTTAAAGCGGAAAAAGTCAAATCGGGAGCGACATTTATATGGGGGCTATATCTAAATATGAACCGATCTTACCCAATTTCTGCATAGGTGTTTCTAGTAAGATTATAAGATGTTGTGCCAAATTTAAAGAAAATCGAGTACAATATGTGGTTTCTACAGAGGAAAATGTCAAATCGGGAACGACATTTGTATGGGGGCTATATCTAAATCTGAACCGATTTGACCTATTTTCACCATAGATGTTCTTAGTTTAAATATAAGATGTTTTGCCAAATCAGAAGACAATCTGATACAATATGTGGTTTCTAGAGCGGAAAAAGTCAAATCGGGAGCGAAATTTGTATGGGAGCTATATATAAATCTGAACCGATCTGACCGATATTCACCATGGGAGTTTCTAGTGGGAATATAAGATGTTTTACCAAATCTGAAGACAATCTGAAACATTATGTGGTTTCTAGAGCGGAAAAAGTCAATTCGGGAGCGAAATTTGTATGGGAGCTATATATAAATCTGAACCGATCTAACACTTTTTACCACAGGTGTTTCTAGTTACAATATAAGATGTTTTGCCAATTTTAAAGAAAATCTGTTGTAATATGTGGTATCTAGAGTGAAAAGAGTCAAATCGGGAGTGAAATTCGTATGGGGGCTATATCTAAATCTGAACCGATTTTCTTCAAATTAAATAGCGTTCGTCCTTATCCCGAAAAACATCGTTCTGCAAAGTTTCATTTGGTTCTGTCTACAATTGCGACCTGTATCGTGATTACAAGAATAGATGGACGGACGGACAGACAGACAGACGGACATTGCTAAATCGACTCAGAAAGTGATTCTAAGACGATCGGTATAATTAACAATGGGTCTATCTGGTTTCCTTTTGGGTGTTACAAACAAATGCACAAAGACATAATACTCTCGTGGAGTGTATAATAACATGTTTGGCGGAAGAATTTCCCTTAATGCCCGCCAAAAACAGATTTTCTTAAAACAAGTTGAGAAAGAAAGCTACGTGCACATAAATCTCAGTTAATTTTCCCATGGACAAATTTTCGAAAACATCTGTGAAAACACTGCCGGACCACACCGGCGGGTGGGTTGTCTGTCTGGCTAGAGCAAAATCTTAAAGTGGTTTTCACATATTTTCCGTTGGCCTGCGAAAGGCTGAAGAAGGACTTGTCAGCTTTGTTTTCTTTGGCAAACGGGGAAGGGATTCTCTAACACTTATGACATTTTTTTTAGATAAAAGAAGACCACTTTTTCGCTGTTGTTTTTATTTTCTGCTCAAAAGACAAATATTTATTTTATTAAAGGGAACAGGAAGTGGATGTGGAAGAGCTGGAAGGCAAAAAATTATGAAATTAATAAAAACAAGTAACTGAGATGATGTGAATTAAAATTAAAGTGTGACATGTGAGTTTGTACAAAAAACCTGATGGAATTCTGTCAATGAAGCGACCTTTTGAGAAGTGGGAAAATCCCACCTTGTATGTCCCATCATTATCACTTGCCTTGATCCCCGATTCGGTGTTGTACAACACGTTATCAAAACAAGCTTAACACCTTTAGAACATGTTCGAAAACAACTTCAAAAGGTCTTGAACCGCCGCCCGGCCTCAATCGTAACGCTGTGGCGTAATACCCTGCATTCAATGGCCGCTCACGTAGCCCAGTTCTAAACGAAATTGAGTCATTCGTGTTGTTCTGCGATTAACATAAAATATCGATTAAAACATTTCGACATCGACAGAAAAAATGTCATTTAAAGATCACGCTTCTGCACGAACAATGCTCGGCGACATGTTCTTCTTCACGCCGTTACGTGATCTTGGGTAATTTTTGTGTCAGACTGACAGTAGCAGTAGCTCCTCCTCACTGTGGATGACATAAAAGTGCAAGGTGTTTTTTCTGTGAGCAGGACAACAGGCCTTGGTTGGGAAGAAAGGATTATTTTTTTTGGTTGGTTAGTTTTCACCTCAGCATCAGCGAGTGATGATATGTGACAAATTTGTAACATTCCATGGACAATGTCATCAGAGGTCGCCGCCGCCACCGCTTGGCAACGGTGGCAGAGTGTTGGTAGTTAATTCGTGGAAATTCGAAAAGACCACGTTCTTCTTCTCTTTGGTGAGCACAAAAGGATTGGACAAGAAATTGTCACATAACCTTCCAATTAACATCAAATGGGCCGCTATAAGAGAAAACCTGCATTTCTTCCTGGTGACATCAAAAACTCAAAGTCTGGATGATTAGGAGAAGGTGACTGTGGATTGTGTAGTGCGGACGACAGGACGTGCAAATACTTTATATTTAAGTAATACCGTAATAATGAAATTGCTCACTAATTTCCTGTTAGGTCTGTGATTTTGATGGGAATATCTGTTAGAATTTTGAATTGAAAAACCAAAATTTTCTTACAGCACCAAACTGAACCAACGTAGCAATATTCATCAAAAGTGCCGATTTAACATCGGTTCCCATGAAATAGACAATTGTCATGTTTTTCAAAGGTACACTCAGAAAAATAGCATTCCTAAATTTGAGTAAAATCCATATCCGAATTTAGTTCAGCAATTTTACTCCAGTTCAGTAAAAATTTCCTTAAAAGTAGCAAAATTAACTAAGTATGAGTAAAGTTTCCTTATTTCAAAGTCATAATAAATAGTTCATTTACTAGAAATAAGGTATTAAATTTGCTTAAAAACATTTCATTGAATCTAATAAAATAGAAAAATATTAAGAATTTTTTAGCATAGAAAAAATCAATTTAGGAAATTTTAACTAAAAAATGTGCTTTTTCTTAAAATTAAGTTAATGAAATTTATGCCGAGTTCCTCATACATTTAAGTATTAATGAATTTATAAAAATTCACTTGAAACTGTTTACAAAATTCTCGTTCGTTTGCAGAGACTATTTCTTAAATAATTCAAGTGTTTTTCTAAACAACCACTGCGAAGGAGCCTATCTTGCCTTCGCAGCTATCATGGTGTAATACCTCAAGTCTTTATGGCAGAGGAATTCCGGAAACTTTTGAGAAATATTTCATGTTGCCATTTTTTGTACTAGTTTTGCATACTCTGAAGCAAAACCATTTGTTTGATTTTTTTAGTTAAATTGAACTTATTTTTTGCTTGTATCAAGTAGAATTTTCCTCAGTTTAAGTAAAAATTTACTTGTTTTGAGGGAAAAAACAGCAAAATTGTCCTCAGTTCAAGTAAATATGTACTCGATATGAGTAAAAATTTACTTAGTTTTAGGAAAATTTCTCTAAAATTTTACTTAGATTTAGTAAAAATTTACCTGGTTTGAGTAAAAATTTTCTTAGTTTTAGGAAAATTTTATTTAAACTTAGTTAAAATTTACTTGGATTAAGAAAATTTCGGTAAAATGTTACTTAGATTTAGTAAAAATTTACTTGGTTCAAGTAAAAATTTACTTAGTTTTAGAAAAATTTTACTTAAATTTAGTAGAAATTTACTTGTATTTAGGAAAAATTTACTTAGATTTAGAAAAATTTCAGCAAAATTTTACTTAGATTTAGTATAAATGTACTTGGTTTGAGGAAAAACTTACCGTTTTTTCTCAGTTTGAGTAAATATTTACTTGGATTGAGGAAAAATTAACTAGAATCAAGTTCAAAGCTCAACTCATTTTATTTTTCACTTTTTGCTGAGTGATACCTTTGACTAATTCCATGTGAATCGGATCGGAAATTTTCATTAAGTTCTCCGATTTTACTGAAAGTTTGCCAAATCTGCACATCTGAAGAAGGGAAATAAAACAGCATTTCCCGATTTTGTTTACTATATCTATGAGGAAAACTTATACGCCGCACTGTTTTAAATAAATATTAATGTTTCATTATTATAATATTAATAGACCTCTATTTTTCAGTCAGAGCAATGTACACAGCGTAGACACGTCAATAAAGGGATTTTTTAAAATTCGTACTTTTTGAGGTTAAAATGGAAAAGGGGGAGTCATGCAATTCGAAATATACATTTCCCTGACAACGTGGGCACGAAAAATAAAAAGTTTTCTTAAATCCTACTTTCTAGGGATACAATGAGAACAGAGGTATTAAAAATGGTATCAACTAAGCGGCTACAGCTAGAATGATGAAATTTGGTGTGTACACCTCTCTAATTGCGTATACACGAAAAATAAAGAAACTAGCGGAAGTAGTACTTTTAAGGTGGTAAAATGGGAAAAAGGGGAGAAAAATGGCACCGCCAAAATCATGGAATTCGGTGTATACATTCATCTGACTGCATACACTCACAAAATATAAAGATTTTCACAAATTCCTACTTTTTTAAATTTTACGGCAAAAATGGGTTGAATCATGAAGTTAGGTTATCTCAGCACTGCGTACGTGAGAGATAATGGATTTTCAAATTTGTACTTTTGGAATTAAAATAGAATGGAAATACAACCAACTGTAACACCCACTATCTTCCAATATTTATGGTATTTAAGTTTTTTGAAAATGGTTTGAAATAATAAAAATGTTATATTTATTTATAAAATTATTTTTTTTCAATATTTGTATTTGGTTTGGATATATTTAAAAATATATATTTTCCTGTAATATTACTGCACTTCTACGAAAATCAACAGCATCTGTGGAATCCAATCCATGGTGGAGGGTATATAAAGTTCGGTCCGGCCGAACTTAACGCGGTTTTTACTTGTTCTTATTAGGTTTTTGTAGGTGCGCGCCAAACTGTGCTGCTGGAGTATCCAATACGTGTGTTTAAAAGTTTCTATTATAAAAATTGTGTACATAATATTTTCCCCCTGATAATATTTTACGGCTGATAACAGCATAGTAATACCAAACAATCTAATCCCTACACAGGATATGGAATACGTATATGACCAAAGTGGTTATAGTTGAGTGAACGAAACGAATTTATTGGAAGTTATGAATGACATTCTTTGTAAAGTTAGGATAATTAAAAAAAAAACATATTTTCAATTCATTTGTACTGTAGAATTCTTTTAAAATGTATATATATAAAAGAGTTGCGTTACTGACTGACTTATCATTGGCCAGCCCCCAGACCAAATGGCTGATGCCAGGGTCATGAAATTTTCAAGTTAGTTCCCAAATATGACGTAGACGTCGACTAAGAAGGGGTTTTACGAAATTCGTACTTTTAGGGGGTAAAATGGCCCAAAAAGGGATAAATATCGAATCTTCGTCCTGACTAAACGGCAGTAGCTATAAACATGAAATTCGGTGAGTTCCTTGCAATGACCATGCAGACGAGCTAGGGATTTTTCGAAATTTGTACTTTTAAAAATGGTACCAACTAAAGTATTACAACTAGAATCGTGAAATTTGGTATGTAAATTCCTCTGGTAGAAAATTTAAAAATTATACATACGAAGTAGTTCAGCTAAAATAGTGCATATCGACAAGCACATTCCTTTGACTGTGTGTGGGTGCTAGCTAATAGGAGGTTTCCAAATTACTATTTTAGATTTATCTATATCCACCAAAAGAAAATTAAATAAATACTAATAAAATAAAATAAAAATTAAATAAATACTAATAATACAAATAACTGGCTTTTTCACGTGCGAAGCAGCTGGAAGTGCTTGTTCTATATAAAATAGTGTAAAGATTGCTGCAAATGTGTTACTTAAATCGAAAGTTACACACTTCTAGAAAAACAAAACTTTCAAAAAGGTCTCATTTCTATAATTTTTTCAAGAAGACAACAACATTTGTTTGCTTCTATTTTTTTTTCGTTTCTTCCTGCAGGTTCAAATTTCACCACTCTAAATTATTTTGATTAATGGAATTCTCCAGCAGGTTCTATCCAAACTTTTTCAAGACAATTACATCAATTACAGAAATTCTCAAAAATTTATTATATTGTTTAACTCTATATCTTTACATCTTACTCAGAAAATATTGACACATTCCTGCGGTAAGTAAAGCCCGGGAACCATATTAGTAAAAAATTACGAATATTGGAACATATTTTCCCCACTCTAGGGCGATATTTTTGTTTTTGGAATCCATTAATTTATAAGCCATTTTTACACATTATTCCAATTTATTTTTTTCACCAATTGGCAATATATCTGAAAGAATACACTGTTTGTTCGCATTCCTTCCAAAACGACAGTGGTGAGGTCACTGTCCTCAACCGTGAGCGATACGGGTTTAGCATATACAATTTCATTTGGTCCAAATTGAACGATATGAACAACATGTTATTCTAGCAACAACTCTACGTGTCACACCGCGTACGCCACAATCTGCATGAATTATTTGAGTTGACTTGACTTTAACGAAAATTGGAATTAAAAAAAATATTTTTGATTTTGTGTTGTCATTTATTTTGGTTTAAGACCAAAGGGTATTCAGCAGAACCCAAAATTAACAAAAAGGCAAAGTGAGACCTTTATTGTTGCAGCTAAAAGTTGACTGCGCAGTTTCGATGGGCGCTACCCCATCTCGTCAGAACTTTCGCAACGAATGTATGTCTTTGACTTAAATCAGGGTTCATATTAGTAGCAGCGCGCTGGTACCGCTGCAGCGGTCACATATGACAAATGAGAAGCGCTGATAAACAAAATATTCCACCGAACTAAGCCGACACACTAAAAATCTCACTTTGCCAATTCAATGTTATGCATGTGCTCGCAACAATGCAAAGGTTGTTGTTGTACGGTATATCCCGTCTTCACTGTACCTCGTGTGTATTGTTATTGTTTGTATGTATATATATTTGATTTTATAGATGCACACAAAATTAAATTTCTAGATCTCAGACAAAACATTATCGTTGATTCATAGTCTGTTAGGTTTTTTGAGATATTTGCTATCCCTGAGAGGGAAAAAATTCCCTTCATACAGAATTACGTATTTCTCCATTCCAAATGATCTGCAACTATTAGATCTAAAATATGAAAATTTATATCTCAAGGCTATTTTAGTTTCTTGCCTTTGGCAGACGTGGTTAGAGCCTCTGAGAAATTTTATGATGATCATTAATATATACCAATTTGTTACTATGAGTCAGCCAGTCAAGATCACTCGAGAAAACAATTGTTTTCCCATCGACTTTGATGCTGGGTAATGATTGTGATTGTGAAAAAGACTTAGAAATTCGTTAAATCTTCTATGAAAAGTCCCTTATAACGACACTCTCCCATATCGACTAGAGATGCGATGTAATGTTCTTATTGTGTTCCGTGGACTTTTATTAACTTTCTCGGCAACAAAACAAGAAGCAAAAATCATTTCATTTGTCAATTGTTTTATTTTAAATTAGCAATTTCCTGTTGCACATTCTCTCCCATCATCATCTATCGCAATTAAAGTGATATTTTTAGAGAAAGATCACCACATCCCATTTCAAGTAGAATGCCATCAACCGGTCGCTGGCAACATCGAATCACACTCAGGGGCCCATGTCGTTCGCAATGCTCCATAATCGAGTACTTACCTCGCATTGTCAGAGTACAATCATCCATTCATCCATTTGGGTAACCCGCATTACATCACACTTTTCCAACAGCGATGCGGCAGCAGCTACGCACTTTTAACCGAATATTAAAATACGAATGAAAAAACATGATTTTTCATTCTTTGAGTTTGATGTCAGACTCGTTGGTATGCGAGCAGAGCGGAGCGGAGTGGAAGACCATTGACGTATGACAATGACATTTCAGTTTTTATCTCAGAGTGGAAAAAAGTGAATGAAATTTAGGAAGCGAAGGCATCGCAAGAAATTACATCACAGCCAATGTATAGCAAGTATCACATGTAGGAAAGTAAGTCGGGCATTTTATGCAATTTAATGAGAACGCTGTGGCAGTTTGGTGTGATGAGGTTTCAAATAAAAAGTTGAGAAGTACATGCAAATACAGTAAAATTAAAGTGAACTATTTGAATACCCTCCAGAGCTTTATATGGGAAAATCTACAAAATAGTCCGATTTCAATTTTGAAAAATTAAAAATTTCAAATTAGAGGCACACGTTTTATTTTAGCGTCAACTTGTTAAAAATACATTAAATATAAATAATGTGCTCGCGTGCATCATTTTTTTCAAGTGCTGAAGAAGTTATAATCGGATTGTCCCTTTTGGTTCTATTGCAAGTTAAGCCTGAAAACCCTATGAAAATCAACAAAATTTAACCTAAAATGGCTCTCGATACCAAAATAATAATTCGATCTATTTAGCACTTACACACATTATTAGTAGTACCCATATTCACCGATCACACAGGGTTGCCACCAGTTATTTTTCAAACTGCGGATGTGCTCTTCAAAAAATATGAAATTTCATGATCTGCACGCATCGACCTGATGATGTTTGTACTGTCATAATTTCTTTGTTGCTGAAGGCACACTAAATTGTTTGGTCGCCTTTTGTTAGTATCTTTGTCGTTTATAATCCAATATTAAAAAATTTGCAATTACGTTCACGCTGAAAGCGCAAAAAAGAAAATTGTATTAATTTTCGTTTTATGCAAAAACAGAGTGACAGATTTTGAAGAGCTACCATTTATTCCTCAGTGATGGCACATGCTTTTTTCAACATATAGAAGATTTTGCAACATCATTACTATCATCCACAAAAAGATTAGAATGATTTTCTTTTATGCTGAAAAAGTTATAGCCAAAAGAGTTGAACAACTTTCGAAAGTTACAAGCAAAATTAGGGTAAATTAGGGTAGACCTTAGCTCAGTAGACTACATTAACAGCATAATTTTAAAACTTTAGGATGTTGGCGAGGTTAAACTCGTCGTTTTGAAAATTATGACACTTTCAGAAATATTATATATTGCTCTTAAAGTGGTTAGAAGCCTGAGTGACATGGAATCGTACTATACCGTAGATTTGCCCATATCATTAAACATTTGTTTGCAAGACCCAAAAGGAAACGAGATATATCCGTCGTTTGTTATTCTAATCGATTTAGAGACACTTTCAGAATTGATTTAGCCTTGTCCGTCTGTCTGAGCAACAATCCCTTTATCATTTTTCATATCTAATTTTCAATAATTTTTCGATTCTAGAGAATCCCATTTTAGTACTTTTCTGTTTTTAAATAATTTGCACTACTTTAAGTTTGGCCTTCATGATTTACGAGGAATGTACGTACTTAATTTCAAGATTCTACAGGCTGGCGCAGAATGAGCTATATATATAACTTTTTATACACTCCACGAGAGTATTATGTCTTTGTGCATTTGTTTGTAACACCCAAAAGGAAACGAGTTAAACCCATCGTTTATTATACACATCGGCTTAGAATCACTTTCTGAGTCGATTTAGCAATGTCCGTCTGTCTGTCTGTCCACCTTTTGTTGTATTCAAATTACAGGTCGCAATTATAGTCCGATCTTAACAAAACTTGGTACAAGTAAGTCTTGTGGATCAAGGACGAACGCTATTTATTTTGCGGCAAATCGGTTCAGATTTAGATATAGCCCCCATACAACTGTCGCTCCCGATTTGACATTTTCCGCTCTAAAAACCACATATTGTACCCAATATTCTTAAAATTTTGCTCAACACCTTATAATCTAACTAGAAACACCTGTGGCAAAAGCGGGCTAGATCGGTTCAGATTTAGATATAACCCCCATACAAATGCCGCTCCCGATTTGACATTTTCCGCTCTAGAAACCACATATTGTACCCGATTTTCTTTAACTTTGGCAAAACATCTTATAATCCAACTAGAAACACCTATGCAGAAAGTGGGTAAGATCGGTTCAGATTTAGATATTGCCCTCATACAAATGTCGCTCCCGATTTGACTTTTTCCGCTCTAAAAACCACATATTGTACCCGGTTTCTTTAAAAATGGCACAAATCTAATAATCTAACTAAAACATCTATGGTGAAAGTGGGTAAGATCGGTTCAGATTTAGATATACATTTATTTATATATATACAAATGTTGCTCCCAAATGTTTAGGCGATTTTGGCCAAACTTTACATATTATATTTCACCAATACATGGTGAAAGCGGGTCACATCGTTCCATGTTCCAATATACCCCCTTACAGAGTTTCTTTCCGAATTATCATTTTTTGTCAAAAGAATACATTTACAGGATACAAAAATCCTTCCCGGGCGAAAGTATATAAAGAGTGATTTTTTTGAGGTTAGGATTTTCATGCATTAGTATTTGACAGATCACGTGGGATTTCAGACATGGTGTCAAAGAGAAAGATGCTCAGTATGCTTTGACATTTCATCATGAATCGTCTTACAAACGAACAACGCTTGCAAATTATTGAATTTTATTATCAAAATGCGTGCTCTGTTAAGAAAGTTCATTGCGCGCTTCCATTTTATGGTCAGTTTAATCGACCCACTGAAGCGGCTATTCGGGCTATTGTGACTAAATTTCGCACCAAATTTACATTGTTGGACATTAAACCACCAACACGCTTACGTAGAGTGCGAACTGAAGAAAATATCGCAGCTGTATCGGCCAGTGTTAATGATGACCACCAATTTTCGATTCGTCGCCGTTCGCACCAATTGGGTCTCTGTTACTCAAAAACGTGGAAATGCCAAAATTGGACTAAGCGGATGGACCACCTAAGACGCAGCCGCGGTCAACATTTAAATGAAATTATCTTCAAAAAGTAAATGTCATGGACCAATCTAACGTTTCAAATAAAGAACCGATGAGATTTTGCAAATTTTATGCGTTTTTTTAAAAAAAAAGTTATCAAGCTCTTAAAAAATCACCCTTTATAAGACAGCAATCATAAATACCCTAAATATTCGGGGATAGAGAGTGTATTTTCAGCTGCAGTCCTTTGGTTGGTTGTATTTTCATATATTTTAAATTCAAAAGTATACATTTTGAAAATACCTTATCTCTCACGTACGCAGTATAAGACAACTTCATGATTCTACCATTTTTGCCGTAATAGCAACAAAATAAAGTACGAATTTGGAAAAAAAAATATTTTACGTGGCTATGTACTCAGAGGAATGTATATACCCAATTCCATGATACTATCTGCGGCCATTTTGTTGGTACCATTTTTATCCGCTTTTTCGCATTTTACTCCTTAAAAGTACGACTTTCGAAAATTTCATCATTCTAGCTGTAGCCTTTTAGTTGGTACCATTTTTATCCCTCTGCTCCCATTGAATCCCTTGAAAGTACGAATTTGAAAAAACGTTTTTTTTCTTGTCACTCAGGCAGAGGAATGTATACCGCGAATTTCATGGTTCTAGCTGCATCCTTTTGTTTGGTACAATTTTTATCCCCTTTTTCCATTTTACACCCTAAAAGTATGAAAATTTCCTTTATTATATGTGTGTACGCAATCAGAGGAATATATACAGCGAATTTTATTATTCTATGTGCAGCCGTTTGGTTGGTACTATTTTTATCCCTCTATCACCATTTAACCCCTTAAAAGTACAAATTTAGAAAAAATATTTGTATATTATGTATCGACTCTATTAGAGGTATGTACACGCCAAATTTCGTGCTTCTATCTGTTGTCGTTTGATAGGTACTATTTTTATCCCTTTTCGTCCCATTTCGCCCCCTACAAATAAAAATCACTCTATGGTGCCCTTTTATGCTATAAAGGGAATGCGCATTGCAAATATCAACTAAATACAAGCTAATATGTTCAAAAAACATGCTGAAATACTCTAAATATTAGGGGTATTTTCAGTCCTTGTGAGGGAAAAATTTTTCCCTCTGGGCCGATTTCGCCCACTTTCAATCCCATCTGATCTGCAACCATAAGACACATTTAGGAAAAATTTGAACCTCCTAGCTCATTTCGTTCGGCCGCTATCGTGCTTTCAACAGACAGACAGACAGACGGACATGGCTATATCGTCTTAGAATTTTACCACGACCCAGAATATAGATACTTTATGGGGTCTCCGATGAATATTTCAAGGTGTTACAAACGGAATGACAAAGTGAATATACCCCTATCCTGGAGGCGGAGGGTATAAAAAATAAAACAAAATAATTGTATAATATTTTTTCTATTTTTCGTGCAAACAAAAACTTTTTTAAAAATATGTCAACTTTTTCTTAACTCTAGGAGAAGAACAAGAAAAATTCGAAACATTTGTAGGCATCATAATTATCTTTAATTTGACATATAAAAGGATCAGACTTGTATTTCCAAAATCAGAGTACACATATTAAAGGTACTGTGACGAAAATTGGATTTTTTTTAATTTATCCATAAGAATATTTTCAGTTTTAAATCGGTATACCTCAATATGCACAACAATAATTTAATAATTTAGGTCTCGGACTGATTTTTTTTATTTTTATGTTGCATAATGTTATTTTCTCAGCTCTTGTTGTTGCCCTATAACGAATGTTTTCAACAGTGGGTAATAATATTCACATATATTTGTCATCTTCACAATTCTCTCTCACATCACTCCAAATAAAACACCCTCCTTTTTTGGATGCATGTAGTTCACATTTACCACACGGTACTTAACAGTGTGACATACACGCCGCATAAGTATCCCGCAGATTTTTAACAATTTTTTATTCACATTCACGTTTTCTCCAATATCGATATTTAATTTACGCAATAACTTCTCTCTTGTTTGTCGTGGTGTCGTAGTGTCGTGGAGGGATTATCGACCGCTTTGTTGCCGCAGCCTTCAAGTGGTCATTACAGAGGAGAGTTCATTAAATGCTTTCTAATTTATGGACTAGGATGCAACGAGCCCATTGTCATTATTTGCACAACAAAATTATGGAGGCGTACATTTATCGATTTGTTTTAGTGGATGTTGTTGTTATTCCGAAAAGAATTTCCATTCATTGTTGAATACCTTTTTTGTTTTTGATGGCATTTCGAATGCATTTGTTTGATTTGTACTAATTTGAATAGGAATTATTACACATTTCTTTACATCCACATTCACATTCTGGGGGATCATTTAGGACTCGGATGCCACCATCATTTGATGCTGGTTAATTGAGGGAGTGATGTTCGATTGAATTCATTTTGCATTCATGTGAGGGAAAAATGCGTGAATAGGGTGTCCTCGGCGTTTGGAAAATTATGGCTGCCTCAATGTAGATATATTAGGAGAGAGTCTTTTAGCCATTTTCATCACAATCTATTTCTAGTTAATTTCTAATTTTATTTATTTTTAATTTTATTTTTATTATACCCTCCACCTCCAGGATAGGGGTATACTAACTTTGTCATTCCGTTTGTAACACCTTGAAATATCGACCTGAGACCCTATAACGTATATATATTCTTGATCGTCATAAAATTCTAAGACGATCTAGCCATGCCCGTTCGACCGTCCGTCTGTCCGCCTGTTGAAAGCACGCTAGCATCTAAACGAAAGGAGCTAGAACGTTAAAATTTTCCACATATGCGTCTTATAGTCGTAGATCGGTTGGGATTGAAACGGGGCGAAATCGGTCCAAAGGGAAACAATTTTCCCTCACAAGGACTAAAAATACCCATAATAATCCCTAATATTTTAGCGCATTTAAACATGTTTTTTGAATATGTCTGTTTATATTTGCTTGATATTTTGTATCCGCATTCCCCTTATAGCAAAAACGTGCACCATAAAGTGATTCTTATATGTAGGGGGTGAAATGGGGCAAAATAGGGATAAAAATGGTACATATTAAACGATAACAGCTAGAAACACGAAATTCGGTGTGCACATTCCTCTAATTGAGTAGATACATAATATAAAAGTATTTTTTCCAAATTCGTACTTTTAAGGGGTAAAATGGGAATAGAGGGATAAAAATGGTAGCAACATAGAATAATGAAATTCGTTGTACACATTCCTCTAATTGCATAGACAAGTAAAATACACGGATTTTTCAAAATTCGTACTATTTGGGGTTAAAATGAAAAAAGGGGATAAAAATAGTACCAATCAAATGACCCCTAATATTTTAGCGTATTTAAGCATGTTTTTTTAATATTTCTGTTTATATTTGCTTGATATTTGGTATGCGCATTCCCCTTATATCAAAAACGTGCACCATAAAGTGATTCTTATTTGTAGGGGGTGAAATGGGGCAAAAAAGGGATAAAAATGGTACATATTAAACGACAACAGCTAGAAACACGAAATTCGGTGTGTACATTCCTCTAATTGAGTAGGTACATTATATAAAAGAATTTTGTCCAAATTCGTACTTTTAAGGGGTAAAATGGGAATAGAGGGATAAAAATGGTACCAACCAAACGGCTGTATCTGGAATAATGAAATTCGGTGTATACATTCCTCTGATTGCATAGATAAGTAAAATACACGGATTTTTCAAAATTCGTACCTTTTGGGGTTAAAATGAAAAAAGGGGATAAAAATAGTACCAATCTAATGACCGCAGCTAGAGTCATGAAATTCGGAGTATACATTCCTCTGAGTGTGAAGACACGGAAAATAAACTGATTTTTCGAAATTCGTACTTTTTATACCCTCCACCTCCAGGATGGGGGTATACTAACTTTGTCATTCCGTTTGTAACACCTTGAAATATCGACCTGCGACCCTATAAAGTATATATATTCTTGATCGTCATAAAATTCTAAGACGATCTAGCCATGTCCGTCCGTCCGTCCGTCTGTTGAAAGCACGCTAGCATCTAAACGAAAGGAGCTAGAACGTTAAAATTTTCCATAAATGCGTCTTATAGTCGTAGATCGGTTGGGATTGAAATGGGGCGAAATCGGCCCAAAGGGAAAAATTTTTCCCTCACAAGGACTAAAAATACCCATAATAATCCCTAATATTTTAGCGTATTTAAGCATGTTTTTTGAATATTTCTGTTTATATTTGCTTGATATTTGGTATGCGCATTCCCCTTATAGCAAAAACGTGCACCATAAAGTGATTCTTATTTGTAGGGGGTGAAATGGGGCAAAAAAGGGATAAAAATGGTACATATTAAACGACAACAGCTAGAAACACGAAATTCGGTGTGTACATTCCTCTAATTGAGTAGGTACATTATATAAAAGAATTTTGTCCAAATTCGTACTTTTAAGGGGTAAAATGGGAATAGAGGGATAAAAATGGTACCAACCAAACGGCTGTACCTGGAATAATGAAATTCGGTGTATACATTCCTCTGATTGCATAGATAAGTAAAATACACGGATTTTTCAAAATTCGTACCTTTTGGGGTTAAAATGAAAAAAGGGGATAAAAATAGTACCAATCTAATGACCGCAGCTAGAGTCATGAAATTCGGAGTATACATTCCTCTGAGTGTGAAGACACGGAAAATAAACTGATTTTTCGAAATTCGTACTTTTTGGGGTTAAAATGAAAAAAAGGGGATAAAAATAGTACCAATCAAATGACCACAGCTAGAGTCATGATATTCGGAGTATACATTCCTCTGACTGCGAAGACACGGAAAATAGACGAATTTTTCGAAATTAGTACTTTCAAGGGATACAATGGTACAGAGGGATAAAAATAGTACCAACTAAACGACTACAACTAGAATGATAAAATTCTAATTGCGTAGAAACGTCAAGGGGGTAAAAATGGTAGCAACCAAATGGAATAATGGAATTCGGTGTATACATTCCTCTGACTACATAGACACGCAAAATAAAAAGTTTTTTTTCCCAAATTCGTACTTTTTCTTTTACGGCAAAAATTGGTTGAATCATGAAGTTAGGTTATTTTGCACTATGTACGTCTGATAATGGATTTTCAAAATTTGTACTTTTGAAATTCAAATAGAATGGAAATACAACCAAATGTAGCACCCACTATCTACCAATATTTATGGCTTTGAAAATATTTTTCAAAATATAAATAGAAGAATAATTATTTTTTTAATTGACGTATTGGTAGCCTTGCCTAATAAGCATGGTTTGAAATAATTAAAATATTATATTTATTTATAAAATTAATTTTTCAATATTTGTATTTGTTTCGGTTTGGCTATATTAAAAAAATTATATTTTCCTGTAATATTACTGCACTTCTACGAAAACAGACAACCTCTGTGGAATGCAATCCATGGTGGAGGGTATAAAAAGTTCGGCCCGGCCGAACTTAACTCCGTTTTTACTTGTTTTTAATTCGTACTTTCAAGGGATACAGAGGGATAAAAATAGTACCAAACAAACGGCTGTACCTAGAATAATACATTCCTCTGACTGCGTAGACACGCAAAATAAACGGATTTTTCGAAATTCGTACTTTTTGGGGTTAAAATGGAAAAAGGGGATACAAATAGTAACAACCAAATGACCGCAGCTAGAGTCATGAAATTCGGAGTATACATTGACCAACTGTAGCACCCGCTATCTTTCAATATTTATGGTATTTAAGCTTTTTGAACATATAAATATAAGAATATTTATTTTTTGAATTGATTTGAAGTACTATTTCGATATGTAAACGTATTGGTAGTCTTGCCTTATAAGCGTGGTTTGAAATAATTAAAATATTATATTTATTTAAAAAAATATTATATCTTTTAAATATTTGGATTTGTTTTGGTTTGGCTATATTAAAAAAATTATATTTTCCTGTAATATTACTGCACTTCTACGAAAATCGATATCCTCTGTGGAATGAAATCCATGGTGGAGGGTACTTAACGCCGTTCTTAAATGTTATTATTAGTTTTCATATACAGAATTCTACGGTTGTAATAATACCACTTTCATTATAAAGTGAAATACATTATTAAATTTCCTTGCCTTGTCTTCCCCCGAAAACCACACACCAAAATTGTGGCAAATTTATGGCAAAAGTGAAACTATTTTCACTTTCACCCATTGCAGGAGACCACTCTCTACATATATTCTGAAATCGGATAACTTATCATTAACATCCGCTAACCACCACATGAGAGGAGTGGAATGCGAATGGGTGGCGAACAACGTCTGTTGCCAGGACATTTCCCATTGTGATTGTGATCCCGAGAGACATGGGAGTGAATTCGGCTGAATTGATTGCCGGAAATTTCGCTTTCAATATTATTGCTGTAGGTACCTGTAATCGAATGTGGATGAATAAAAAGAACGGAGAAAAAAGGAAAAAAAAGAAATTTGAATTTTTCACTTTCCTCCTTGGGATGCTAGCCACAATAAGGAAAAAGTATCCGGCTGTGAGAGCCGCGGAGGAGACGAGGACGGATGGATGAGGACGAGAGGCGTTTACGAGTTGGTGGTCGCTAACAATGCGGTTTTCAATAAAAACTCATATCGCAACGAAATGATCTAATATTTCCATTGAGGTGTTTTCGTCCGTTTGTTTTCTCCTGTCTCAATTCAATACATTTCGTTTTCAAATTGAAAATCATGAATGGAAATCACCACAAATGTGAGTGTGTGTGTGTGTACGAAAGTGTAGTGTTTTGATTTACTTTTGATTTCGTTGTTAAAGGATGCCTATGGCTTCACCTACCGGAAATGGTTTTACGCACAATCGCTCTCGCACATACAGACGGACAAATTAAAAGTATTTATTGTTTGGTTTTTGTAGAATTTTTACTCGGTTTTCCACTTATTTTTTGCCCACTCTCTCTCCTTTCCCTTTCGATTTCTTTCAGATTTTGGTGGTTAATAGAAAACAAAAAACACGAATTCTCATATTACAAATATTTTGATGGAAAATGTTCCCTAAATAATAATTGTTTCCTGAAATGAAGGGTCCTTATTTAGGGAAATTTAAATGGAAATTCATTATTTACACATAGTATGGGCTTCGTTGAGAACTGCTAGCATTGCAAACAATGATCAGCCAGAAATATTTGGGCAAGGATTGCCCAAAGTCTTGACAACTTTAAAACACGGCCATATTTTTCCTCGAACCTAGAGATTTAGATTGCTATCTGCGAGTCGTGGTTGGAGGATACCATGCTTTATGCTGTGATCTATGTGGACTTTATCCTAATGGCTCGAAGTTGGAATGAATCAGAATCTGTCGAACCAGCGCATTCGATTAAGATTATTTAATAAATGACCACGGCCATCTTGCTACGTTAAGGCAATATATCACAAGATGATATTTGTATATTCACTGACAGTGAACCAGTAAAAATAATTCACATCAACCATAGCCAGTGAATGTCTACTGTCTCTCAACGAGATAGCAACACATTAACTGACTTGTAGAGGTCCCTTGGGCCGATATTTCATAGGAGGAGAAAACCATTACTCTGCCTAGACGGCTGTCTACAAACTCAAGAGGAGAAAATCTTCAAACTACACTGATTATGATTATGATATTTATGATTTTGTCTTAACCTCAGTGAAAATGTTCATTAAAAAGTCGCCAAAGAAACATTTCATAAAATGTATGAAACGTGTTTCATAAAGCACAAATCAATGAAAAGTGTCATAGAATTTATGAACTATTTCTTAGAAACTATGAAATGCAGTTCTTCATTCAATGAACTTTTGTCATACAAGTTAATTATTTTTCATAATAAGATTTATGAAAATTTTCATAGATTTTATAAAGAATCTTCATTAATTTTATGAAAGAGTTTCATAAATATTAATAATTTATACTGAAGTCTCCAATGTATACAAAAAAGGCCTGACTTGTTGACTAACCAATCAACACACACCATCATTGCGAGTGTCTTTCCAGTGAGTATGTCTTTGACCTAAATCAAGGTACATACTTATGTCAGAGTTAACAGAGGATTAATGAGAATTGCTAGCACTCAACCGAATAAAGTAGACACACTAAGTATGTAGATGTAAGTTATGAAACATTTCATAAAAACTATGAAATCCTGCATTATATTTATGAAGACATTTCATAACACAAATATTTTATGGGTTATGACATATTTCATAATATTTAAAAATTGTTTTTTTTTAATACTATGAAATCTTTCTTTGGTCTTATGAAACTAAGCTTCACTAATTTAACAATTTTGTTTTATGAAATACAACAACAAAACAAGTAAATACGGTGTTAAATTTGGCCCGGCCGAACTTTATATATATACCCTCCACCATGGATTGCATTCCACTGAGGCTGTCGATTTTCGTAGAAGTGCAGTAATATTAAAGGAAAACATAATTTTTTTAATATAGCCAAAACAAAACAAATACAAATTTTGGAAAAATAATTTTATAAATACATATAATATTTTTATTATTTCAAACCACGCGTATAAGACAAGGCTACCAATAAGTTTACGTATCGAAATAATACTTCAAGTCGATTCAAAGAATAATTATTCTTATATTTATATTTTCAAAAAGCATAAAGGTTTAACATAAATATTGGTAGTTAGTGGGTGCTACAGTTGTTTGTATTTCCATTCTATTTTACGTCCAAAAGTACAAATTTTGAAAATCCATTATCTTACAAGTACACAGTGTAAGATAACCTAACTTCATGATTCAACCAATTTTTTTCACCAAAGTAAAAAAGTACGAATTTGGACTTTTTTTGCGTGTCTATGCAGTCAGAGGTTTGGTTGGTACCATTTTTATCCCGTTTTTCCTATTTTACCCCCTAAGAGTACGACTTTCTAAAATATCTTTATGTATACGCAATTAGAGGGATGTACACATCGAATTTCATCATTCTAGCTTTAGTTGTGTAGTTGGTACTATTTTTATCCCTCTGTTCCCATTGTATCCCTTAAAAGAACGAATTTGAAAAAAAAAATTTGTCTTTCTTGTCTACGCAGTCAGAGGAATGTATATTTCGAATTATTTCTAGCTGCGGTAATTTGGTTGGTACTATTTTTATCCCCTTTTCCTTGCTAACCCCAAAAAGTACGAATTTCGAAAAATCCGTTTATTTTACGTGTCTACGCAATCAGAGGAATACACCGAATTTCATTATTCTAGATGCAGCCGTTTGGTTGGTACCAGTTTATCCCTCTATTCCCATTTACCCCTTAAAAGGACGAATTTGGAAAAGATACTTTCATATTATGTGTCTAGTCAATTAGAGGAATGTACAGTGTACATTGTACACACCGAATTTCGTGTTTCTAGCTGTAGTCGTTTTACAAGTAAGTAAGTACAAGCAGACATATTGAAAAAATATGCTACTCTAAAATATTAGGGGTTATTATGGGTATTTTTAGTCCTTGTGAGGGAAAAATTTTTCCCTTTGGGCCGATTTCGCCCAACCGATCTACGACTATAAGACGCATTTGTGGAAAATTTGGACGCTCTAGCTCCTTTCGTTTAGATGCTAGCGTGCTTTCAACAGACGTACGGACATAAACGGAATAACAAAGTTAGTATACCCCATCCTGGAGGAGGAATTGTGTGAATCTTTTTATTTTATTTATACATTTTTCATACATATTAAGAAAACAATTCACTAAATTTATGAAAAACCTTTTATGAAATGGCTTCATAAATATTTTGAAGAAAAATTCTCGATCGAGAATGGAGTGAACTTTTTTATTTATTTATAAATATTTGCGAAAGCAAAAAAAGCCTTTAAGGCGATATGAACAATTTTCTGAAATAGTGTTGTTTCGGATATTACATTTCAGAAAACGCGAATTGCTGGGACAACTTCGATGTCATATTCGGATTCTGTGCATTAAAGTCCTGTGAAATTGACTCCAATCTTCTAACTGGCAATTAACTTGTCCTGTGAGAAATGTTAGTCAATTACAAAAAATCAATTGGCGATTTTTTTAAACATTTTTTTAGAGATTTTTAGAGCTATCAAACCCCAGTATTATTTTTCTTCCTATATATACTCTAGCCAAAAATGTGGATACAGTGAAAACTTCAACCTTGCCCTACCTAAATTATAATTTCTGGACCGATGGACTTCCCAGACTGAATTTCTTAATTTTAAAGTATATTTTTAAAGAGGAGATGCAAATCTCTCAGACGAATATTGTCAAGATCTGCAGACTCTTTCAAACGTTATTACATCATTAACGTAGCTGTCTCTTCATAAAATCTCTTCAGAAAAATGTTTACAACAGTAGGTGTGAGAGAGTCTCTCGCTCTTGTTTGAGAGCACTTGCCGATCGCAGGTTGAGAGCATGCTGCAGAATATCTCTATGGGTTGTAGAAAATGACTTCACATCCACATTTTCCAGATCTAGCAGCATGTCGTTGCGTTGTATAATCCAAATAAATGTTGCGAGGACACCACCTCCTCGTATCACGGTCCGTTTTCCAATTCCTTGTTCCACTCTGAGGAAGAATAACGTCGTTAAAGCAACTCCCATACCTATAAGAGATCGTATACAATATCCTATCCTTACAATACTATAGAATCGACTTAATCCCCGGACGAAATATTAGGAAATTATCACTAAACAAACAACAACAAAAAATAATAAACATAAATAACTAAATAATTTTAGATAGGATTTTTTGTACTTTTCTTGATCTAAGTATGGAAAAAGAAGCTTCGCCTGCCATTTTTCCATTTTTTTCGCCTTGTTTTATGGCACTAGCACTACGAGTTTAAAAAATAAATTCATTTTTATTGAAGATTTCCTATTTTTCTCCTGTTCGCTACCTGCTTTCGCCCGCTCTCCACACTAGCAAGCGAGCGCTAAAAATGCCGGTAGCGCACAAGGAAGGAGTGAAAAAGAGAGCGCGACTACTTGTGTGTGATAAAGTTGACTAAATGACTGTGATCAGCGAATTTGTCGTGTCTGTCGGACATTTGCTACATATTCTAATTTAGGTTGTTTTGACAAAAGAAATAGGAATTTATACAATTCGATTTAGAACAAGGTTGTTGCAGCTGTCACCGTTTTAAAATTACGTATGATGTTGTTGTTTTTTTTATGGGCTAGTTTCCGTGATCTGGACCAAACATAGCTGAACACTGTGCACTGTGGCAGAATTGTTGCTTTTTTTATTTTTGTCCAAACAAGCGGATTTACTATTGGAAAGGCAATTAGAGTTTTTTGGCGGTATTTTTGTCACTTTTTACGAATATTTTCCTGTTAGGAATGTATGTAATTAAGATTGTTTGTCACCTGCTTCTTACCTGACTGTATGAAGCAACTTTTTTCGCTAGGCGATATGCGTTAATACATTTGTTTATATAAATGTATTAGCGCATATCGCTTGAAGTGTTGTAAAAAATCAGTTTTTAGACCCATCACCATAGACTAATCCCTCTGTTGACAACACCTTTAAATATTCCACGGAAATCCAAAAAATCAAATCTCGAGATGCTGTCATTTAATAGGCATTAACTTGTATATTTATCCAGGGATTTTCTTTAAAGAAAATAAAAAATATTTTTTTTTACATTCGGAATGTCTTTCTTAAAAAAAAACTTTGTTGTTGACTGATTCCAAAAATTTTCGACGCAGCTATGGACCCCCTAACAAAACGTCTTTGGACGGCTACATTACGAATTAAATTGAAGAAAATTCACATGTTTGAAAAATGACAAAGTATTGATATTTAAAAAAAATTGAAAGGGTGCCGCGAATCCACTTGACGAAGGCTTTCACAGGCCAGAAATCATTATAGTGGTAGTGTGCAGCGCAGTAATGCTATTTGTAAATATATTTGCATTATATATAATATAGATGCAAAATGGCCTTGATCCAGGACAATATCCCAGTTCAAATTAAAAAAAAAAATAATAATATATTTATTTTTTTATGAACTAATGCCCCTACGATTTCAATCATTTTTTCTCTAGAAGGAGGCCAATAAGTTTTCTTCTAATTGCTAAAGACAAATTCTTGGGAAACGAAAAGAAAGACCAAATAAATATAATTTTTTATATGTTTCTAATTTTCTTAAAAAAAATTATAGTCGATCGGATCAGATTTAGATATAGCCATAATACAAATGTTGCTCCCAAATGTTTAACCGATTTTTGCCAAACTATACATATTATATTTCACATATTTCGTTCCAGATTGCAATATAACACCATACAAATGTCCTTTCCGATTTAAAATTTTTTGTCAAACACATACAAAAATCCTTCCCGTTTTCACTTTACTACCGAATTGAATTGTATTCGGATAGAAAGTGGAGTGATCATATAGTCGGCTCCGCCCGACTTTAGCATTTCCTTACTAGTTTATGTTTATAACAACTTCGTGGAATAATCGATCTAGACCCATCTTTAAGTATACCGAATTCTTATATTTATGGTATAAAGCATAAATATTGGTAGATAGTTGGTTAAAAATAAAAATTTTGAACATCCATTATCATTATAGTGCAAAATGACCTAACTTCACGATTCAACCAATTTTTGCAGTAAAAGTAAAAAGCATGAATTTAGAAAAAATCTTTTATTTTGCGTGTCTAGGCAGTCAGAGAAATGTATACACCGAATTCCATGATTCTAGCTGCGGTCATTTGGTTGGTACCATTTTTATCCCCTTTTTCCAATGTTATCCCCACACGAGTACGACTTTCTAAAATCTCTTTATTTTATGTGTCTACGTAATTAGAGGGATGTAACCACCGAATTTCATCATTCTAGCTGTATTCGTTTAGTTGGTACTATTTTTATCCCCGGTACCCATTGTATCCCTTGAAAGTACGAATTTGGAGAAATTCTTCTATTTTACGTGTCTACGCAATCAGAGGAATGTATACACCGAATTTCATTATTCTAGGTACAGCCGTTTGGTTGGTACCATTTTTATCCCTCTATTCCCATTTTACCCCTCAAAAGTAAGAATTTGGAAAGTATACTTTTATATTATGTTCATCTGTTCAATGAGGGAAATGTACAGAGCAAATTTCGTGTTTTTAGCTGCTGCCGTTTGATTGGTACCATTTTTATCCTTTTTTGCCCCATTTCACCCCCTACGAATAAAAATCGTTTTATGGTGCACGTTTTTGTGTCAAACGCTCATACCCAATGTCAAGTAAGTACACGCATATTAAAAAGAAGCTTTAATACTCTAAAATATTAAGAGTTATTATGTTTTTTTCAGTCCTTGTGAGGGAAAAACTTTTCACTTTGGCCCGATTTCGCCCAGTTTCAATCCCAACCGATCTCTGACTATAAGACGTATTTATGCAAAATTTGGACATCCTAGCTCCTTTCGTCTAGATGCTAGCGTGCTTTCAACAGACGGACGGCCATGGCTAGATCGTCTTAGGTCGATATTTCAGGGTGTTACAAACGGAATGACAAAGTTAGTATACCTCCTCTAGGTGGAGGGTGGAGGTCGATATTTCAGGGTGTTACAAACGGAATGACAAAGTTAGTATACCCCCATCCTGGAGGTGGAGGGTATAATTAAGGTAAAATATTCAACCATACCTCTGTGGAAATGTCATTAAAAAGATGGCAAGGAAGAATTTCATTAAATTTATACATCTTTCATATTATTCATAAAACTCAAAACAATTAAAAATGCCATTCATATAAACTGTCATACATACATTCATACATGTTAAAAAATATTCCTTAAATTTATGAAATCGCTTCATAAACATTACGAATATCCGTACGACGATTTTTAAAAATGTCTCTTCACATCGGCAATATTTTAAATACCTCTGATAAAGGTATTAGTGTCAAATTAAATAGGAGAATATCTATTAAAATACCGCGAATATGATGCTTCTATCAGTATTAGCTCAGCATTAATATCTATTTCAAGTTTAACCTTTGTTTTTCTAGTTTATTCAAATCTTGATTTTTAAGATACAAAGTTTAAAATTATTGGTAAAAATAAACTAATGTAGATAGAAGCTTGAAATTAAAAGTATTTTTAGCATATATTCTCTTCCGTGATTTGGCATTTATACCGGTGTCATAGAATGTATAACAAATAATTTTTGAAAAATTGTTTCCTTTGGAAATTTTTAGTCCTTTTAAGGGACATCAGGATGAGAATAAGAAAAACTAAAAACGCCCGTTAACTCCATTTTACCATTAGTATTTTAGAATGATAGCTATTAAAAATGAAATATTTTTTTGGAGTTTTTTCTATTTTTATACACTCCACGAGAGTATTATGTCTTTGTGCATTTGTTTGTAACACCCAAAAGGAAACTTAGAATCACTTTCTGAGTCGACTTAGCAATGTCCTTCTGCCCTTCTGTCTGTCCATCTATTGTTGTAATCAAATTACAGGTCGCAATTATAGTCCGATCTTATCAAAAATTGGCACTAGTAAGTTTTGTGGATCAAGGACGAACGCTATTTAATTTGAGGCAAATCGGTTCAGGTTTAGATATAGGCCCCATACAAATGTCGCTCCCGATTTGATTTTTTCCGCTCTAAAAACCACATATTGTACCCGATATTCTTCAAATTTGGCTTAACACCATATAATCTAACTAGAAGCACCTGTGGCAAAAGCGGGCTAGATCGATTCAGATTTAGATATAGCCCCCATACAAATGTCGCTCCGATTTGACATTTTCCGCTCTAGAAACCACATATTGTACCAGATATTCTTTAAAATTGGCACAACATCTTATAATACAACTACAAAACACCTATGCAGAAAGTGGGTGAAGCGATCTTCAGATTTAGATATAGCCCCCATATAAATGTCGATCCCGATTTGACTTTTTCCGCTCTAAAAACCACATATTGTACCCGATTTTCTTTTAATTTGGCAATACATCTTATAATCTAACTAGAAACATCTGTGCTGAAAGTGGGTAAGATCGGTTCAGATTTAGATATAGCCCCCATACAAATGTCGCCCCCGATTTGACTTTTTCCGCTCCAAAAACCACATATTGTACCCGATTTTCTTTTAATTTGGCTATACATCTTACAATCTAACAAGAAACATCTGTGCTGAAAGTGGGTAAGATCGGTTCAGATTTAGATATAGCCCCCATACAAATGTCGCCCCCGATTTGACTTTTTCCGCTCCAAAAACCACATATTGTACCCGATTTTCTTTTAATTTGGCTATACATCTTACAATCTAACAAGAAACATCTGTGCTGAAAGTGGGTAAGATCGGTTCAGATTTAGATATAGCCCCCATACAAATGTCGCCCCCGATTTGACTTTTTCCGCTCTAAAAACCACATATTGTACCCGATATTCTTCAAATTTGGCACAATATCTTATAATCTAACTAGAAACATCTGTGCAGAAAGTGGGTAAGATCGGTTCAGATTTAGATATACATTTATTTTGGATTTTTGCCAAACTTTACATATTATATATCACCCATAAACATACATGGTGAAATTACCCGCTTTCATCGTTCCACGTTCCAATATACCCCCATACAGATGTTCTTTCCGATTTATCTTTTTTTGTCAAACACATACATTTACAGGATACAAAAATCCTTCCCAATTTCACTTCTTTACCGAATTGAATTGTAATAGCATAGAAAGTGGAGAGTATCATATAGTAGGCTCCCCCCGACTTTAGCCTTTCCTTACTTGTTTTCATTTGGAGATATTTTGTGCTTTTTAAAGCACTTTTTATTTCCAAAAGATATTTATTTTATTTTCGTAATTTTGTCAGTCATGCGAATGTATGTTAGGATGATTCACAAAAATAAATTACTCACCGTAATTTTGCAAAAATTTTATTTTTTTGTTGCATAGTGTAATCAGCGCCTTTTATTCAGATTAATATGGAACTACTAGAGCATTTATTTCTCTTACCAAAGTGAAAATTTCTTTCGCCTTTCATTCAGACAAATTTTTAGTATTCTCAGAATAAAATATTAAGAAAATTAATCGGGATCTTTCCTCCATACCGATGTCGTTCTCGAAAGGGGAACATTTTCTCTTGCTTCCTTTTTTCAGATATAACTCTACAAAAATATCCATATGAATCTTATTGGTCCCCAAAAAGAACAATTTCTCTGGTTTAATCTTTTTATTGTTTAACTGTAGATCTTGATATGGAGATGAATTAAAAAATATCTTGATTTTGTGAACAACAAAAAAACACAAAAAACCTGCTCAAGTTGGTGGCAAAATATCGAATGTCAACGCGTCCCCTCGCACTTGCATCAGATAAGAAGGAGAGGAACCATAAAAGGTTAACATTTTGATGGTGATCGTCAATAAAGATCGCCAAATCAAAGATAATATTGAAAAGGACGACACTGATTGAATTGTCGTCAACCGGACAAATAAAAGACACCAGCAAATTTCCCACAAGTGTCCAAGGCGAGGTTATTGTTTTTTCAGGTCTTAAAAAAGAAAGAAAACTTCTTTGTCCACACACACGGAAGTAGTTCTCAAGATCATCTGTCCCAAAAGGGAAGATCATTAAATCAACCCACACATGCACACAGAATGCAAAATACAAACTAAATACATACAATTCTATATTTTGGCCTACAAAAGATGGTCTTTTGTGGTTGTGCAGATTTATTGTTTGAGATTTTGGCAAGAATTGTCAATTGCTGCTAACTTGACATTGCCAACTCAATTTACAGTAGTTTTCAGTGTCCTTTCCCATCCTGCCAACAGATGTTTGCTCGGCCTGAACTGAAAAGAATTATGCAAAAAGCAGTGAATCCTTTTCAGACAAAAAGAAGGACCTGATCATTAATTTTGTTGCATCGTTTTTGGCCAACGCAAGAGTATTTAATCATCTTCACTTGTTGTTTCTTTTACTGCTGGGCCAAGAAAAAAAGGATCCTATTGGTTTTTGATCCTTAATCCTAAGTATTGTCAAGAAAGACGGAGAAATCATTATGAAACTAAATACTCTTTCATTGGGAGTTTGGACAGGTCTGTTTTTGTTCTATCCTCTCTACCTAAGCCTACATCTTAGGAACCACAAGTAATTTAAAGATCTTTTGCCGGACACAGGGGCAATGTTGGTGCAGGAATTCCTCCTTGCATTTGTCCAATCTTGCAGCACCATTGTTACGACGCGTCTGGCTGTGTTGTTTTTGTGTGACCAGTTGTAGCTTGTTGTTGTTGTGAAGATATCCTTTTACGTTTTCTTTTCGCCCCGCATTGTCTATCACACAAAAAAGAAAGAACTCTTTTGTCTTCAAGGGTTTAACTGTCGGTGGAACATCGTTAAAATTTCGCAATATGTTGCGCCATTATTGATGAGTTTGAGATGAGTTCCTTTCATTCTCCCTGTGGAGTTTAATGTTCCGACCAGCCATCCTTTGTTTGCAGGCCTGGCCGCTGTCTTTCGTTTGACAGAAGACAATGATGATGGTCGGCTATGTCTTTGCTCTCGATTTTCCGGTGATCATGCTCATGAGCATGTTTAATACTTTTTCTTCTGCGCTCTAGATATGATTTAATGTCCTGAGAAATTTCTAATTTTAAATTTTCGCCATTTTGAGTATTTGGAAGGTGAAGATAATAATTCAGGGACGACGCTGACTGAATTGTCAGCAACAAAATAAATATTTATGTACAAAATATTCTTCCCAAAACTGAGTCAAATCTCCAATTATGTCAAATTACCGAAAAAGTAATAATTTTAACTAACCTTCGATAAATCGATGAAAATTATTTAAAACGTACCTCTCCTATTGGGCTATATCACAGAATTAGTTTCAAAGGATATTAACTTCTGTATTCTTATGTGATTTTAAATATATAAAGAGTGATTTTTTTGAGGTTAGGATTTTCATGCATTAGTATTTGACAGATCACGTGGGATTTCAGACATGGTGTCAAAGAGAAAGATGCTCAGTATGCTTTGACATTTCATCATGAATAGACTTACTAACGAGCAACGCTTGCAAATCATTGAATTTTATTATCAAAATGCGTGCTCTGTTAAGAAAGTTCAGAAAGAAAGAAATTGTGTTCAGCGACGAAGCTCATTTTTGGCTCAATGGGTACGTAAATAGGCAGAATTGTCGATTTTGGAGTGAATATCAGCCAGAAGCATTGCAAGAGCTACCAATGCATCCAGAAAAAGTCACAGTTTGGTGCGGTTTATGGGCTGGTGGCATCATTGGACCGTACTTCTTCAAAGATGATGCGAATCGTAACGTAACTGTGAATGGTGAGCGCTACCGTGAGATGATATCCAACTTTTTTTTGCCCAAAATGGAAGAACTGAACTTGGTTGACATGTGGTTTCAACAAGATGGCGCTACATGCCACACAGCTCGCGATTCTATGGCCATTTTGAGGGAAAACTTCGGAGAACAATTCATCTCAAGAAATGGACCGGTAAGTTGGCCACCAAGATCATGCGATTTGACGCCTTTAGACTATTTTTTGTGGGGCTACGTCAAGTCTAAAGTCTACAGAAATAAGCCAGCAACTATTACAGCTTTGGAAGACAACATTTCCGAAGAAATTCGGGCTATTCCGGCCGAAATGCTCGAAAAAGTTGCCCAAAATTGGACTTTCCGAATGGACCACCTAAGACGCAGCCGCGGTCAACATTTAAATGAAATTATCTTCAAAAAGTAAATGTCATGGACCAATCTAACGTTTCAAATAAAGAACCGATGAGATTTTGCAAATTTTATGCGTTTTTTTTAAAAAAAAGTTATCAAGCTCTTAAAAAATCACCCTTTATAAGTATCGCATATTAATTGTAATAAATGAGAATTGAGAGAAAATAATGGCTAATCTCTCCAAATATCTCACATATTCGCTAAAAATAATATTTGAGATGATTATGCATTAAATTAGTATAGAATATACATCGTACATGACTTTTGAGAACTGGTAGTCTAGAACAGACAGCGGACATATCATAGAAGGTCAACTCATACAATATATTTAAGAAAGACCTAGGACCGGTCCCTACCCAGAAGGAAGCAGTCACAGGATATGTGATACAATGTCATTCAGTTCGTTTTGCCACAAGGGACGTATACTTAAATTTCCTTATAAATTCTCGCACTTACTAGATGTGAAATAGTAAATTTCCATTTAAATTTCTTTCGAATCTAGTAAACAATCTTACAATTGTGTCATATTCATACTTGAGACAAATTTCTAGGTTTTAAGAAAGAAAATAATTAAGTTGGGTGACTTTTTCCTCAGCTGTGGTTAAGTTAGTCACATTTTGAATTCAGTTTTTCTTTATGCGAATTGGATATTTTTTTTTTAAGTATTTTTGTTTTTAAATACTATTCAGAAAAAATATTGAAAAAATATTCACAATGTTTTTGTATACAAACTTTGATTTTTATATCCTCCACCTCCAGGTTGGGGGTATACTAACTTTGTCATTCCGTTTGTAACACCTTGAAATATCGACCTGAGACCCTATAAAGTAAAGAGTGATTTTTTTGAGGTTAGGATTTTCATGCATTAGTATTTGACAGATCACGTGGGATTTCAGACATGGTGTCAAAGAGAAAGATGCTCAGTATGCTTTGACATTTCATCATGAATAGACTTACTAACGAGCAACGCTTGCAAATCATTGAATTTTATTATCAAAATGCGTGCTCTGTTAAGAAAGTTCAGAAAGAAAGAAATTGTGTTCAGCGACGAAGCTCATTTTTGGCTCAATGGGTACGTAAATAGTTAGAATTGTCGATTTTGGAGTGAATATCAGCCAGAAGCATTGCAAGAGCTACCAATGCATCCAGAAAAAGTCACAGTTTGGTGCGGTTTATGGGCTGGTGGCATCATTGGACCGTACTTCTTCAAAGATGATGCGAATCGTAACGTAACTGTGAATGGTGAGCGCTACCGTGAGATGATATCCAACTTTTTTTTGCCCAAAATGGAAGAACTGAACTTGGTTGACATGTGGTTTCAACAAGATGGCGCTACATGCCACACAGCTCGCGATTCTATGGCCATTTTGAGGGAAAACTTCGGAGAAAAATTCATCTCAAGAAATGGACCGGTAAGTTGGCCACCAAGATCATGCGATTTGACGCCTTTAGACTATTTTTTGTGGGGCTACGTCAAGTCTAAAGTCTACAGAAATAAGCCAGCAACTATTCCAGCTTTGGAAGACAACATTTCCGAAGAAATTCGGGCTATTCCGGCCGAAATGCTCGAAAAAGTTGCCCAAAATTGGACTTTCCGAATGGACCACCTAAGACGCAGCCGCGGTCAACATTTAAATGAAATTATCTTCAAAAAGTAAATGTCATGGACCAATCTAACGTTTCAAATAAAGAACCGATGAGATTTATATATATTCTTGATCGTCATAAAATTCTAAGACGATCTAGCCATGTCCGTCCGTCCGTCTGTCCGTCTGTTGAAAGCACGCTAGCATCTAAACGAAATGAGCTAGAACGTTAAAATTTTCCATAAATGCGTCTTATAGTCGTAGATCGGTTGGGATTGAAACGGGGCGAAATCGGCCCAAAGGGAAAAATTTTTCCCTCACAAGGACTAAAAATACCCATAATAATCCCTAATATTTTAGAGTATTTAAGCATGTTTTTTGAATATGTCTGTTTATATTGGCTTGATATTTGGTATGCGCATTCTCCTTGTAGCAAAAACGTGAACCATAAAGTGATTCTTATTTGTAGGGGATGAAATGGGGCAAAAAAGGGATAAAAATGATACATATTTAACGATAACAGCTAGAGACACGAAATTCGGTGTGTACATTCCTCTAATTGAGTAGATACATAATATAAAAGTATTTTTTCCAAATTCGTACTTTTAAGGGGTAAAATAGAGGGATAAAAATGGTACCAACCAAACGGCTACACCTGGAATAATGAAATTCGGTTTATACATTCCTCTGATTGCGTAGACACTTAAAATAAACAGATTTTTCGAAATTCGTACTTTTTGGGTTAAAATGAAAAAAGGGGATAAAAATAGTACCAATCAAATGAACGAAGCTAGAGTCATGAAATTCGGAGTATACATTCCTCTGACTGTGTAGACACGAAAAATAAACTGATTTTTCGAAATTTGTACTTTTTGGGTTTAAAATGAAAAAGGGGATAAAAAGAGTACCAATCAAATGATCACAGCTAGAGTCATGAAATTCGGAGTATTAGACACGGAAAACAAACGGATTTTTCGAAATTCGTACTTTCAAGGGATATAATGGTACAGAGGGATAAAAATAGTACCAACTAAACGACTACATCTACAATGATGAAATTCTAATTGTGTAGAAACGTCGAAGGGGTAAAAATTGTACCTACCAAATGGGCACAGCTGGAATCATGGAATTCGGTGTATACATTCCTCTGACTGCATATACGCGCAAAATTCGTACCTTTTCTTTTACGGCAAAAATTGGATGAATCATGAAGTTAGGTTATTTTGCACTACGTACGTCTGATAATGGATTTTCACTGTACTTTTGGAATTAAAATAGAATGAATATGCAACCAGCTGTAGCACCCACTATCTACCAATATTTATGGTATTTATGCTTTTTGAAAATATAAATATAAGAATATTTTTAATTTTTTGATTTGAAATAAATAATGGTTTGAAATAATTAAAATATATTAAATTTATTTATAAAATTATTTTTTCAATATTTGTATTTGTTTTGGTTTGGCTATATTAAAAAATTTATATTTTCTTGTAATAATACTACACTTCTACGAAAACCGACAACCTCTGTGGAATGCAATCCATGGTGGAGAGTATGTAAGGTTCGGCCCGTCCGAACTTAACGCCGTTTTTACTTGTTTAATTTACTTGAAGTATTATTTCGATATGTAAACGTATTGGTAGCCTTGCCTTATAAGCGAGGTTTGAAATAATAAATATAGTGTAGTTATTTATAAAATTATTTTTTCAATATTTGTATTTGTTTTGGTTTAGCTATATTAAAAAATTATATTTTCCTGTAATATGTACCATTGCAGTAATTAAATCGATGTGGGCAGCAATAAACAGAATATTAATTTTAAAATGAATAAATAAACTAAACGAACTAAACGACATTTCAATACGATACATGGTTTCCGAGATACATCCCAATAAAATAACCTCTATTATGATCAAATTCTCAACTATTTTAGCATTTATGAATTTTAAATGCATCCACAGCTAAATTTAAGCGCAATATTGGCAAAATCTTTTAGAATATGCTTAATAGGAATGTTCTTTGCAAAATTCAATCAGTAAAGTCGAGATTTGGACGCATAAAATTTGGGAGTTTTGCCGCTCATAATACACTGTGAGACGCCAAGAAAATATATTTTTTTTGTACAGAATAAGCTATATGGTTTGAATTCTTTATGACTTTTTTAATTGTTATTCTTTGTTTGCTTTTTTCAGCATTTTGTGAAGGAGACTTGGGGTATTAATTATGAATCATTACACGATCGAACAACGTACAAAAATAATTGAATTTTATTTTTCAAACCAACAGTCAAAATTCACAATTTGGTAATGAGCGATGATGATACCCATTTCCTATTAAATGGGTATGTCAATAAGCAAAACTGCAGGGTTTGGGCTACGGAAAATGCAAGAGCAATTCATCAGCGGCAATCACGATACACCGTCCGAATGGATAATTGGCCCATATTTTTTGAAAATGATAGTGGTGTCTCAATCTCTGCTATAGAAAATATGCTAAAAAGAGCACATATGTGAAAAGCAGAAAATGGACATCACTTACAGGATATCATTTTTCAAAGCTAATTGCAAAAAATTCCCCAATAATAAGGCTGTTTTTCTTTAAGACTGGATAACTAAGCTGCGATAACAAAAATCTAAATAAAATGTTAAAATTTCAATCAAAATAATTTTTTTTACAATTATCGCCAAAAGCAATATCGATGTGTGTGTGAAAACAAATTTTGAAAAAATAATTTTTTGTTAAAAATTTTTGACTTAGACTGTATGTAAAAAAACTACAGAATATTTTCTCAAATTTCTTTTTTTATTTGAAAGTACAATCCTTCCGGTTAATAATGGAAAATAATTTCATTCAAATGGCTGCTGAGGGCACCCCACAAATAATAGTCCAACGGTTGAATAGTTGAAAAAAAACAACGTTAGATGGCGGACCCCATATAACGTGTTATGCTCAATTTGAAGAAATTCGGTGAAAATACGCGGTTTCTGGGCCGGAAAAGGTCAATCCGGAAACAAAATTTGTATGGGAGCTATATGTAAATCTGAACCGATTTGGCCCATTTTCACCACGGGTGTTTCTAGTTGAAATATAAGATATTTTGCAAGATTTTAAGAAGATCTGTTAAAATATGTGGTTTCTGGAGCGGAAAAAGTCAAATCGGAAGCGAAATTTGAATGGGAGATATATATAAATCTGAACCGATCTGGCCCAATTTCATCATAGGTCTTTCTAGTTTAATTATTAAATGCTGTGCCTAATTTGAAGCAAATCTGTTAAAATATGTGGTTTCTAGAGCGGAAAAAGTCAAATGGGGGCGACATTTGTATGGGGTCTATATCTAAATCAGAACCGATTTGCCTCAAATTAATAAATAGGGTTCGTCCTTGGACCGCATAACTAACTTGTGCTACTTTTTGTTAGGATCGGATAATAATTGCGACCTGTACTTTTGATTACAAAAATAGATGGACGGACAGACAGGCGGACATTTCTAAGTCGATTCAAAAAGTGATTCTAAGTCGATCGGTATACTTAACAATGGGTCTATCTCGCTTCCTTTTGGATGTTACAAACAAAATGCACAAATACATAATGTACATTAGTATAAATACTAATACTTGTACTAATTATGGTTCATGCCCACAGTGGAATGGACACTCATAATACAACGATTTGCCTGTACCAGTTTTATTCTTTTTTCATTTTTTCCCTCAGAGTACGAAATTGGAAAAATCCTCTTATTTTGCGTCTACTTTAAACCCTGATCAAAAAAAAAACAAGTAAGGAAGGGGTAAAGTCGGACGGAGCCGACTATATAATGCACTCCACTTTCTATCCGAATACAATACAATTCGGTAAAAAAGTGAAATCGGGAAGGATTTTTGTATCCTGTAAATGTATGTGTTTGACAAAAAATGTTAAATCGGAAAGGACATCTGTATGGGGACGGATGGAACGATGTGACCCACTTTTACCATGCCTGTTTATAGGTGAAATATAATATGTAAAGTTTGGCCAAAATCGGTTAAACAATTGCGGGAAACATATGTATATATATAAATACATTTATATCTATATAAATCTGAACCGATCTTTCACCACAGGTGTTTTTAGTTGGATTTTAAGATGTTGTGCCAATTTTAAAGAAAATCTGGTACAATATGTGGTCTCTAAAGCGGAAAAAGACAAATCGGGAGCGATATTTGAATGGGGGCTATATCTGAACCGATCTTACCCACTTTCAGCAGAGGTGTTTTTAGTTGGATTATTAGATGTTGTGCCAAATTTAAAGAAAATCGGATACAATATGTGGTTTCTAAAGTGGAAAAAGTCAAATCGGGAGTGACATTTGCATGGGGCCTATAACTAAATCTGAACCGATCTAACCCGCTTTCGCCATATGTGTTTCTAGTTGGATTATAAGATGTTGTGGCAAATTTAAGCAATATCGGGTACAATGTGTGGTTTCTAGAGCGGGAAATTTCAAATCGGGAGCGACATTTGTATGGGGGCTATATCTAAATCCACAAAACTTACTTATGTCCATTTTTGTTAAGATCGGACTATAATTGTGACCTGTAATTTTATTACAGAAATATATGGACAGACAGACAGACGGACATTGCTAAATCGATTCAGAAACTTATTCTAAGTTGATCTGTATAATAAACGATGGGTCTAACTAGTTTTCTTTTGGGTGTGGAGTGTATAAAAATGTTTGAACAGTCTTAATATTTGGAGGTATTTTCAGTCCCTGTTAGGGAAATTTCAGTGGTGGTCACCAAAGATACCAATTGACATACCTAACTTTTTTCAATTAGTATAACACTCCTTTCGACCAAAAAATGGAAACTTTGACCAACTGTAAAAAGTAACTCAGACCAGCTGGACTATAAGTTTATTCTGCAAAAATGGTCTCATCAACATGCCCTATTAGTCTTAATTTGTTGGACAGTGTAATTGAATATGAGAGGTATAGAACTTTAAAATCGGTTGAACTAATTGCGAAATATAAAGATTTAAAAATAAATTTGTAGATATTCCTATAACTCTGCAAATAAAATTTGAAGATTTTTTCCTAAGACACGTGAAAAATACTTTTTATAGAAGGATCTTCCCTGGTGTTTTTTTTTCAAAATTTCGTTTTTTACATATTCCGAGAGAAAATGCTAAAATACATTGGCATATGTAAAAAACACGATTTCGAAAGAAATTAGTTACGCCTTTTTAGAATTAAGGTACCATCAATGAAAATAGGATTTTTAAAAATAAAATCCATATCAAAATTTTAATATCGTTTATAGGGCATCAAAATAGAACAGAAATTGCTGTGCTGAGCACTGCGGCAAAAGGTTTGCAACAAGTGCAATCAATTACGTTCTCAGCGATTTATTGCTATCGCCATAATGTACATTCAAAATTCGTCTCATTGCAATTGCTTGAACATTTGACACTTCTTGATAATTCGAAATTACTTAATTTCTACAAATAAACAAAAATCAATTGGCAAATGCGTAAAAAAGAGTGAACCACACACACACACTCACACAACTGCAGTCTCTGGATGACATTTTACAATTTTAAGCGATTAAATGAAATGTTCAAAAAGTTAAATCAAGCGTAACAAGCATTAAATACAAATTTCTGTGAAAAATAATAATAATAATAATATACAAATTTAAAAGCATTTCCAAATATGAAAAGAGGAGTGTCCGAAATGATTACGACGACATGGCATTTCCTTCACTCGCCAGAACCCCCGCGCGTCGTACCCCCGCCAAAGGTCAAAGATCACATAACTTATGATAATATTTGTTACGTTTTAAAAACAATCGATTCACAAATACATATTTTCCAATTCGAAAAGAATGAAGGTGCTCGAACGAGCGAACGAAAGTATTCATTCATTACGATGTGGTCGTAGGTACAATCAATTGTTGAGTTATTTACTCGACATGCTTGACCAACAACAACATGTCTTGTTTTTGCATTTCGAAAATAGATGTATTTTCTTTCATTTATTTTTATCAATTTTCGAGGTTTGCTTTTGTTTCTAAAATTGATTATTGTGTCTTTCCAAACAAATTGAACTTGTTCTGTCATTATTATCATATTCACTGCTTCGAATCGCTACCCCCGCCTAGCCCAGTCATCCGCTGTCTTTAAAGTGGCGCCAGATTCAAAGAGGCCGCTGTTTACTTTTCGAAATTATTATTTGACAATTTCTTTCTGTTCCGTGGATTTTGACGGAGTGGACAAACTTGTAATAAATTCAATACTTTATGTTGACATTGAACTTTGCCAGCGACTAATGGGGTTTGTTGGGCAAACAGCGATGGGAGTGATCTGTGGTGGGGGTGACTGTGATTGTTTGTCTTTAAATTGTCTCAACAGATTGAGACTTTGTGACAAAGTAAAGTTTTGCCGTAATCATATACAAATTATTTCTCTGTCTGATGTTGGATGAAAGGGAACAACAACGGACGCATATCCTAAGAATTAATTTATAATCATTCAACTCAAAAACAAAAAACATTCCGAAGGGTCATGTAAAACATTTTTTGAGATATTTTGACATTCAAAACTCGAATCGACATTAAAAAACTGATTGATATTTTGTTAATTTTTTTTTACTAAAATGACAATTTTCTTCGATGATACCTTTAATATTTGTACTCTGATTTTGGAAATATAAGTCTGATATATTCAATTGAAGCAACATATGAAGGCTACAAATGTTGTGAATTTCACTTTCAGCGGAACAGTCTTCGAAGAATTGAGAGGGGGATTGATTTATTTGTCAATAAGTATGGCAAAAAATATTTTTACATTGTTGTTTATTTACTAAAAATTTATTAAAAATTAAATTGTCAAACATCTTGCTGTGTGTGAATAAATAAATACAAAACATAATCATGTGTAAACACTCCTAATGTTTCAATTCGTTGTAGGAATATTCGTTAATGGTAGTGGTTTCTTTAACTCTATTATTTACAGAAATAACTTAAAACCGTTTTCAGTGTACTTAACAGAATTGGGATACAGTGTTTTATTAGGGCTGTTTTTCTTTAAGCGGGGATAACAAAAACCTTAATAACAATTTTAATTTTTTCTCAAAATGTAAAATTATTTGTTCACCTTGTCGCCAACTACAATATCAATATTTGTATCAAACCACATTTTCAAAAAAATATTTTGTGCTGTTTTTTTTGGGCTTAGCCTCGATAACCATAAATTTGACTTACACTGGATAATTATAATAATGATTATAAGTCCGAAATTTTTAACATAAAATTATTTTTTCAAAATTTGTTTTTGTTTGCACACATTGATATTGCTGAGGGAATTTAAACAAAAATATTTTTTTATTTTGAGTGAAATTTTAAAATTCTGTTTAGATTTTTGCTATCGCTTAGTTATCCAGTCTTAAAGGCAAAAGATAAATTTAGCAGTGTAAAATTGAGATTTGTTCAAAGAGGTGAGTTCATTCAATCGCATGTAACTCCTGAAATAAATGAACGATTTTAATGCACTATAACCTGCTTTGAAGTTTTTTTTTTTTTTTTCAAAAAAATATTTAAAT